>CM031377.1:78339391-78553625 GCA_018208015.1 Medicago ruthenica | reverse complement strand
GTCGTATCATCTGTAGGCATAAAGATACACTTCTCCGCACATCCAATATACACATGATTAGCAGATAACCAATCCATTCCTAGAATCACATCAAGCTGTATCATAGGAAGACACACCAAATCTATGTAGTATGTCTTACTAGATACAGTGATCGGGCAGTTTTCACATATAAAGCTAGCTACAACTCCGCCCTCAGTAGCGGTAGATACCGTCATAGGAGGTATCAATGGTGACATAGACAATTGCAATGCTTCTACACACTTGTAAGAAATAAATGAACATGTTGCACCACAATCAAATAGCACTTTAATTGGAGTTTGGCCTAAGTAACACATACCGGCAATTAAGTCTTCATTTGCCAAAGCCTTCTGGCCATCAAGGGAGTACACTCTGCCCTTACTTGTTGTAGTTCCTTCAGCTCCACTTTTATTCTTTCTTTCTGGACAGTTAGCAAAAACGTGCCCCGGCTGCCTACACCAGAAACACACACCCGAACGTCTCATGCATTCACCACGATGTAATTTTCCACAGTATTTGCAAGTGTCATTCGCCTGTGGTGTAAATGACTGTTTTCCCCTCTTTGGAGAGCCCTTAGGCTTGTTCTCTTGATACCTATCCGGAAACTTTCCCTTTCTCTTTTCATATGCTGCAGCTTTCTCTTTCGCGGTCTTGGCAAAACCCGCCTCCGCAACCAAACTATCATGGACCATCTCGTCATAGCTAGTATTCCTTTGTAGACTCACGGCTGTATCAATCTCACCTCTCAGCCCACGCCTATACTGATTCATCTTCCAATTTTCATTAGCGGCATACTCGTTGTGAGAGGAGTAGTACGACAATTCTTCAAACTTTTTTGTAAACTCGGTGACTGACATGCCACCTTGCTTCAGCTCAAGAAATTCCTGTTCCTTCTTCACTTTATAAGACATTGGGATATACTTCTCTATCATTGCTTCCTTGAAGTTATCCCAATTAACCTCAACATCGTTTGCGATCATTCGGCGTTGAGCGGATTCCCACCAATCTTCCGCTGCGCCTCTGAACTGGTTAGTGGCCAACAATACTTTACTTTCCTCAGGGCAATCCACCATCCGGAACACTTTCTCAATCTGTTTCAGCCATCTCTTGGCCTCTGGAGGTTCACCTTCCCCATTGAACTCAGGAGGGTGATTTCTGTTAAACTCCCGGTAGGACGGATTCGCCACTGCTGGTGGTGGTGTCTGCTGCTGAGCACCTTGTCCATGGTGCATCATTCCCATCCATTCTTGTTGGGCCTGAGCCTGTTGTTGGGCTTGCTGCTGCATCATAAGCATCATCTGCTGATGCTGTAACGCAGCCTGAGCTTGCTGCTCTTGATATTGTTGCTGCAACGCCTGCTGCTGTTGCATCATTTGAGCCCAAAATTGCATATTAGGGTCTCCTCCGGCTTCCTCAGCATTAGCCTGATTTGATCTAGGCCTGCCAGGACCTCTTCTCCTCCCAGACATATTATCCTAACTGTCATACACAAGTCAAAGTGATCAGTTTCAACCAGATATAACATTTAGAATAATGTCCCGGATCCAAGAGATCCACAAACTTGAATTGTATTTTAATGACCCATGGCACAGTCTGGATCGACCTGCTCTGATACCAAATTGTAACACCCATAATAAGATTGCCTAGGATCTTATACGAGTATTAAAATTTCGTACTGGATACATTAATTTACAATATAAAATTCATCCACTTATTACATAACATTGTAATATTACAAATCCAAAGTTTATACAACATCTCGAAAACATATACATCAGATGTACAATCCATCTAGTACAAACAACCATAACATAAAACAACAGCACGATCAGTCCGTAGCCTTCTCCTTACCCTTGTTGCGTGCTGATTGCGATCCTGCCTGTGAACCTGCACCAGAAGGAATGGGATGAGACATAATGTCTCAGTGAGCTCTACCCAACCTACTGTTTGGCAACCACAGGGAACCTAGGGTCGCCATGCCTACCTTGGCAATTTAGGGGAAATCTAGAATCGCCAAGTCTTTAACCTGCCTATGACTTTATCTATAATCTTTCTTTAACTGTAAAACTCTCTATAACTATAACTTTTACTATGACTGTATAACATAAAGCAATAAAGTGTTTTATGTTAGCTGTTAGCGTTGAACAAACAATTAATCTGAGTTCATTTTACGGAGTGCGGCCCGGGTGGAGTAACCCCGAGGACAGCTCCCTATGAACCGGTGAAACTCCTATCATATCAGGCTATCACCGGACTCCCTATGAAATTGCATGTGGATAACCCTCTCGGAGAGATCCCATCCGGCGAATCCCGGAGTCTGCTGAACATGCCTTTGACTTTGAATTATTATTATACTTTGACTTTGATAAAGAGTGTATAAACATATATACTTGCCTGTTACTTTGATCCTATAAACATTTTCTGTAATCTATATCCTGTAATCTATGATCTGTAGCCTATAAATCCTCGGTTTATCATTTCCATAAACCAACTATGATCTTGGGGAACTAATACTATAAACTTGTCTTTAACTATAATTATCAAAGCATCCTACTCTCATTGATCATAGGCTTGCACATACTTAACATATATACGGAGTTGCTTAGTAAGGGATAATCCCATTACTAGCTTCTAAACTCCTCTACATAACTTAAAATATTGAGTAATCATCCCCCTATGCCATTCCTATTACCCATCCAACCTTATATGCATTCCTATACTCAAAAACATGAATTTGGGTGGCTGAACAATCGGGGGCCGATTTGCTAAAATCGGGGGCCGAAATTTCACGTAACAAAAATTGGATTTCCATGCCTTGAAATCGGCGGCCGATGGCACCAAATCGGGGCCCGATTTTCATCATCAGACAACACACAACATGAACAAAACGTGATTTCCACTCCTTTGGGTTGAACCACTCATACCCAGGCATCAAAACATCCCAAAAGACGAATTTCTAAGGCATAGAGATAGATTATATCATGATTAATCAAGGATTTCTAAACAAAAGAGAGAAAGGGCACAAATCCTCAAACTTTCTCATAAATACCAAAACCTTTAAAACTTATCAAAGATTCTCAAAAAAGGGTTCTATAACCCAAGAGAGCTCACCTCAAGATGGGTTTGATGTTGGCTTAAACCTTAGCTTCAAGTCCCAAATCTCTACTCAAGAGAACTTCTAATTCCTTGGCTTTCTTTTTGCTCCAAATTCTCAAACCAAGCTCACTTGCCACACAAGAGTTTAAGTGAAGTTTAAATGGATTATTGGGTGATGATTGATGAGATGATGATGAAGAAGTAGAAGGGCGAAAATGGGAGAAGGAAGGGGAGAATTTTCTGTTTTTGGGAGCTTAAGAAAATGAGTAGAAACTCCAAAATTTTTCATATATATCCATTTGCCATATTCCCCTTATTTACAACTATGCCATTGCTTGCTAACGATGATTCTAACACGTTTAACTGATACTTCTAAGCGGGATATTACACTTCATGCTGGACCCAAAGAATGTTAAAGGAATAAAAAATAGCAAAATCGACAAAATAACATCATAAAGGGAGAAAAAAGCACAGAAATATAAGGTGGCGTTTACAATGGGAAAGGAGAAAGCTTTCCCACCATGGGAAAGCCTTTTCTAAGGGTTAGATTGTTGAGGAACACAATTTTTATTATGGACTGTCTACACCAAATTTTTTTCCTTTCTCTTTTACACTCTTATATTTTTGTTTAGATCTGGAATACACGATTTTTATCATAGACTGTAAAAGAGAAAGGAAAAAAATTTGGTGTAGACAGTCCATAATAAAAATCGTGCTCCTCAACAATCTAACCCTTAGAAAAGGCTTTCCCATGGTGGGAAAGCTTTCTCCTTTCCCATCACAAACGCCACCGAAATATATATATATGTGTGTGTGTACAAATATAAATATCATCATTATTGTACAAATATCTCCACTGCATAATCTGGCTAGTGTCGATCATGTGCGAAGGTCAGAAGGTCAGTGGACATGAATGAATGATAGAGGAATGTGGAGTAAGGCTTTTGTTTTTAAGGTACTCGTGATCAATGTAGCACAGAGAAAGAAACCAAAGAGTCTTGATCATATTTCTAAAACTTGCATAATCTTTTCTAGAAAGACTCGCTACTAGTGTGTCCTATTTTTTCCCAGGAATTTTGCAATGTGGTCCTATTTTTTCCCAGGATGCATAATCTTTCAAACCTATATGGTTCAGAACTCTTATTGCTACATTTAGGTGGTATAGAACTCTGTTGTTTTAGTCTTGACAGGTTGAGAAAGCAACCAAGGAGTCTTAATCATTTTTCTAAAACGTGCATAAAGTTACATTAATTTTTCTTTGTAAGAATATCAAAATGCATCCTATTTTTTCCCAGAGAGCATAATCTTTCTTCACTCAAGTAAGTGTGTTAATAAGGAAGGTGAATAAAAATTCCCTTAAAAAAAAAATGAAGGTGTATAAGTTAAACTATCTGATTTTTAAATAAGACGTGTAGAAATATATCGTCATTGTTGTACAAATCACCATTGGTGTACACCTCTTATTTTAAAAATCACTCATTCAATTTAACAATAATGCTATTTTTTCTCCCTTTCTGTACACCTCTATATGTACTTTTATAGAGGTGTATGCAAAAAACCAGCTCAAAATTCGTTTTCTAGGTGCATGTTTTGTTGTTTCGCGTTCTTGAGTTTTTGGCGCGTAAAAAATTCATATTTAATCCGTCCCTTGTCGGAAAATTCTCGTTTTTTGTGGGCGATGTTGTTTTTATGTCCTAAACATGCCTGCAAAAAATCGTGAAAAAATTCAACTTCTAAGTCAGTCTTATAATAAGGGCGCGCGCGCGCACGCGGATGCGTGCGAACGAGAAAATCCGACCAATTGTTTCCAGATCAAGAAAAGAAAAAAATTCCAGATCTAAACAAAAATATAAGAGTGTAAAAGAGAAAGGAAAAAAATTTGGTGTAAACTGTTTTGTTGTTTCGCGTTCTTGAGTTTTTGGTGCGTAAAAAATTCATATTTAATCTGTCCCTTGTCGGAAAATTCTCGTTTTTTGTGGGCGATGTTGTTTTTATGTCCTAAACATGCCTGCAAAAAATCGTAAAAAAATTCAACTTCTAAGTTACTCTTAAAATACGGGCGCGCGCGCAAGCGAGAAAATCCGACCAATTGTTTCTAGATCAAGAAAAGAAAAAAGTTACAGATCGTCAAAACAATAATATATCGTCATTGGATTTGGGATGAGGTTATGCCTGCTACTTAACCACCTTAACCCACTTGAACATTAGTAGAAATGACTTCAATGGAACTTTCCAAACAGTAATTTTTGAACTCACTGAGAGGGCCTACGAAGCTGTTGCTATAAGTATTCAAAATTCTTAAGAATCTGAGCTTTGAAATTCCAGGTGGAAAAGTTGAGTTGAAGGAGTTATGGCTGATGTCCAGTGTTCAAGTGGGTTAAGGTGGTTAAGTAGCGGATTTGGGATGAGATTATGCCTGCTAGGTTAAACTCAACGGGTCAATTCCACAAACCCTTGCCATGCTACCTAAACTAACATTCCTTGATTTAAGCAACAACTATTTCAATGGCAAAATTCCACGTCTGCAAAAAAACCAGCTCAAAATTCGTTTTCTAGGTGCATGTTTTGTTGTTTCGCGTTCTTGAGTTTTTGGCGCATAAGAAATTCATATTTAATCCGTCCCTTGTCGGAAAATTCTCGTTTTTTGTGGGCGATGTTGTTATTATGTCCTAAACATGCCTGCAAAAAATCGTAAAAAAATTCAACTTCTAAGTCACTCTTATAATACGGGCGCACCCGCGCACGCGGATGCGCGCGAGCGAGAAAATCCCACCAATTGTTTCCAGATCAAGAAAAGAAAAAAATTCCAGATCTAAACAAAAATATAAGAGTGTAAACGAGAAAAAAAAATATGGTGTAGGCAGTCTATGATAAAAATCGTGTATTCCAGATCTAAACAAAAATATAAGAGTGTAAAAGAGAAAGGAAAAAAATTTGGTGTAGACAGTCCATAATAAAAATCGTGCTCCTCAACAATCTAACCCTTAGAAAAGGCTTTCCCATGGTGGGAAAGCTTTCTCCTTTCCCATCACAAACGCCACCGAAATATATATATATATATATATATATATATGTGTGTGTGTGTGTGTGTGTACAAATATAAATATCATCATTATTGTACAAATATCTCCACTGCATAATCTGGCTAGTGTCGATCATGTGCGAAGGTCAGAAGGTCAGTGGACACGAATGAATGATAGAGGAATGTGGAGTAAGGATTTTGTTTTTAAGGTACTCGTGATCAATGTAGCACAGAGAAAGAAACCAAAGAGTCTTGATCATATTTCTAAAACTTGCATAATCTTTTCTAGAAAGACACGCTACTAGTGTGTCCTATTTTTTCCCAGGAATTTTGCAATGTGGTCCTATTTTTTCCCAGGATGCATAATCTTTCAAACCTATATGGTTCAGAACTCTTATTGCTACATTTAGGTGGTAAAGAACTCTGTTGTTTTACTCTTGACAGGTTGAGAAAGCAACCAAGGAGTCTTAATCATTTTTCTAAAACGTGCATAAAGTTACATTAATTTTTCTTTATAAGAATATAAAAATGCATCCTATTTTTTCCCAGAGAGCATAATCTTTCTTCACTCAAGTAAGTGTGTTAATAAGGAAGGTGAATAAAAATTCCCTTAAAAAAAAATGAAGGTGTATAAGTTAACTATCTGATTTTTAAATAAGACGTGTAGAAATATATCGTCATTGTTGTACAAATCACCATTGGTGTACACCTCTTATTTTAAAAATCACTCATTCAATTTAACAATAATGCTATTTTTTCTCCCTTTCTGTACACCTCTATATGTACTTTTATAGAGGTGTCTGTAAAAAACCAGCTCAAAATTCGTTTTCTAGGTGCATGTTTTGTTGTTTCACGTTCTTGAGTTTTTGGCGCGTAAAAAATTCATATTTAATCCGTCCCTTGTCGGAAAATTCTCGTTTTTTGTGGGCGATGTTGTTTTTATGTCCTAAACATGCCTGCAAAAAATCGTGAAAAAATTCAACTTCTAAGTCAGTCTTATAATACGGGCGCGCGCGCACGCGGATGCGTGCGAACGAGAAAATCCGACCAATTGTTTCCAGATCAAGAAAAGAAAAAAAATTCCAGATCTAAACAAAAATATAAGAGTGTAAAAGAGAAAGGAAAAAAATTTGGTGTAAATTGTTTTGTTGTTTCGCGTTCTTGAGTTTTTGGCGCGTAAAAAATTCATATTTAATCTGTCCCTTGTCGGAAAATTCTCGTTTTTTGTGGGCGATGTTGTTTTTATGTCCTAAATATGCCTGTAAAAAATCGTAAAAAAATTCAACTTCTAAGTCACTCTTAAAATACGGGCGCGCGCGCAAGCGAGAAAATCCGACCAATTGTTTCTAGATCAAGAAAAGAAAAAAGTTCCAGATCGTCAAAACAATAATATATCGTCATTGGATTTGGGATGAGATTATGCCTGCTACTTAACCACCTTAACCCACTTGAACATTAGTAGAAATGACTTCAATGGAGCTTTCCAAACAGTAATTTTTGAACTCACTGAGAGGGCCTACGAAGCTGTTGCTATAAGTATTCAAAATTCTTAAGAATCTGAGCTTTGAAATTCCAGGTGGAAAAGTTGAGTTGAAGGAGTTATGGCTGATGTCCAGTGTTCATGTAACATCCCGCCTAAGACTCGAATATTTATTAATATTGAGACGATGTATTAGTAATGTTCTAAGCAAAGGACAATTTGGTAAATTGTCAGTTAATGGGTTTATTTATATGGCAAGTGTAATATCCCGCTTATAAGTATCAGTTATCAGTGTTAGAAGTCGATTAAGAAGCTTGGCAATTTAGTAATTTATGGCAATGGCAATTTGGTGAATATTTCAAAAAGAGGGATTATAAGAAAAAGGAAAGGCAAGATCTTTTACCACTTTCTCTCATTCTCTCTACACACTTCTACACCCTTCCATTTTCAGCTTCTCTCCCTCCCTTCTTCTAGTTACACGCCTCTCCCCCTTCTTCCCTCACTCATCAAGATTTCATCCCAATTCTTGTGGAAGTTTATGCTAGCAAGCTGGGTTTTGGGGAAGTTAGAGCAAGGAGTAGTAAAAGAATAACAAGGAGAATTAAGGAAGAACTCAAGAGAAGTGGAAGCTTGAAGCTAGGGCTTTGGTTTCAGATTATAGCAAGCACCAATTGAGACCTAAGGTGAGCTCCCTAGGGGTTATAGAACCCACCTTGTTGAGTATTTCATGAGTTTTAGCATTATGAATAAGTTATGATCATTTGAATCCTAATTCCATTTTGATAGCAATCCTTGATCATACATGTTGAATTCTGTTAATAAGCCTTTGAATTTACGATTTAAACTGTTGTGATGTTGGGCATGATTGGATAGACCAAAATTGGTGGAAAACATGTTTTAAACTTGCCAAATGCTGTCCAACTGCAGGTAAAATCGTGTCACGATTTTACCAGCGTGTCACGATTTTACAGGCAGAAACCAACACGATTTCTGGGTATGAAATCGTGACACGATTGCCAAATCGTGTCACGATTGCCCAATCGTGTCACGATTTTGGGTTGGACAGGATCACATGATTTTTCATCTTTTCTTGCACCGTTTCGGCTATCCAATACTGCTCCGAACTTAAGGATCGACATGTAATGATTAAGCATTGTTAAAGTGCATATAAAGACCTATCCTAGAGATTTTTAAATCAATATTATAGAGTGAGGATATGCATAAGCTTGAGAGGATGGATGACTTGATCCTCAAGACATTATAGAGAAATATAAGAGCTAGTTTTGGAATTATCCCTTACTAAGCAGTTTATCAAACACAGTTAAGTATAAGCAAGCTCAAGAATGATATAGGCTTAAAGTCTAGAACCTTATATAGGTTAAGAGTACAAGAATTAGTAAGTTTAAGCCGTGGCCTTCGGTGTTCACGCCAGTGGGACACGAATGGTTCACGTAGAGGAAAGACTAAGATTATTACCTTTAAGTCGTGACTTTCATCCTTCACGCCAGTGGATCATGAAAGGTTCATGCATAAGATTAAAGAACATTATTCGCGTCTTCCGTCGTTCACGCCAGTGGGACACGGGAGGTATACGCATCAGTTAAGATTAATATTAAGCCATGACTTTCGTTGTTCACGCCAGTGGGACACGAAAGGTTCATGTATAAGTTAAGATTAATAAGAAGTATATTAATTCGCGTCTTCCGTCGTTCACGCCAGTGGGACACGGGGGGGTATACGCGTAAGTTAAGTCGTGTCTTCTGTCGTTCACGCCAGTGGGACACAGGAGGTTCACGCCAGTGGGACGTGTTATTCCGCAAGGATGACCGCACGACGACAAGAGGAGTCCGGTGTTAGCCTGATATGACAGGAATTTTCACCGGTTATCAGGGGAATGTGCTTCGGGGTTACTCCACCCGGGGGCATTCCGTAAAATGAACCCAGATAATAATGTTTGTTCAACGCTAACAGCTAACATAAGACATTTATCAGTTAATTATTTTATTATGTTATCAGATAGAGAATAGTTATCAGACAAGTATCAGATAATCAGATATCAGGTGGTGATCCTAGATTCCCCTCGATCACCCAGTTATCAGGATATAGTCTAGTTCTCAGGACTATTCAGTATCAGTTATCAGATAGTGATCCTAGGTTTCCCCTTGATCACTAGTTTAGCAGGATGTAGTCCAGTTTATGACTACACAGTTTAGCAGGATCAGTCAGATAGCCCACTATGGGTAAGGTTAAGACTTGGCGATCATAGGTATCCCCAAGATTGCCGAGGTAGGCACGGCGACCCTAGGTTCCCCGAGGTTGCCAACAGTAGGTAGGGTAGGAGCTCACTGAGACATTATGTCTCATCCCTATCCATCTGGTGCAGGTTATCAGGTAAGCTAGTGATGTTCATGAAGATTTTCACCAGGAAGACGCTGGATGGAGTGCAGTTGCTCGTCGCGGAGAAGCTCAGAAGGTTATCAGGATATGTTTATGTATTTATAGATGATGTTTGGATAAATGTATTAACGACACAACTTGTACTCATGCAGTGGTTTGTATGTATAAATTATTGTAAATTTTAATGTACCCAGTATCAGATTAATTCACATGCTAAATATTCTAGATAATTTAGTATGGGTGTTACAGTTCAAGTGGGTTAAGGTGGTTAAGTAGCGGATTTGGGATGAGATTATGCCTGCTAGGTTAAACTCAACGGGTCAATTCCACAAACCCTTGCCATGCTACCTAAACTAACATTCCTTGATTTAAGCAACAACTATTTCAATGGCAAAATTCCACGTCTGCAAAATCCAGCTCAAAATTCGTTTTCTAGGTGCATGTTTTGTTGTTTCGCGTTCTTGAGTTTTTGGCGCATAAAAAATTCATATTTAATCCGTCCCTTGTTGGAAAATTCTCTTTTTTTGTGGGCGATGTTGTTTTTATGTCCTAAACATGCCTGCAAAAAATCGTAAAAAAATTCAACTTCTAAGTCACTCTTATAATACGGGCGCACGCGCGCACACGGATGCGTGCGAGCGAGAAAAACCCACCAATTGTTTCCAAATCAAGAAAAGAAAAAAATTCCAGATCTAAACAAAAATATAAGAGTGTAAACGAGAAAAAAAAAATATGGTGTAGGCAGTCTATGATAAAAATCGTGTATTCCAGATCTAAACAAAAATATAAGAGTGTAAAAGAGAAAGGAAAAAAATTTGGTGTAGACAGTCCATAATAAAAATCGTGCTCCTCAACAATCTAACCCTTAGAAAAGGCTTTCCCATGGTGGGAAAGCTTTCTCCTTTCCCATCACAAACGCCACCGAAATATATATATATGTGTGTGTACAAATATAAATATCATCATTATTGTACAAATATCTCCACTGCATAATCTGGCTAGTGTCGATCATGTGCGAAGGTCAGAAGGTCAGTGGACATGAATGAATGATAGAGGAATGTGGAGTAAGTCTTTTGTTTTTAAGGTACTCGTGATCAATGTAGCACAGAGAAAGAAACCAAAGAGTCTTGATCATATTTCTAAAACTTGCATAATCTTTTCTAGAAAGACTCGCTACTAGTGTGTCCTATTTTTTCCCAAGAATTTTGCAATGTGGTCCTATTTTTTCCCAGGATGCATAATCTTTCAAACCTATATGGTTCAGAACTCTTATTGCTACATTTAGGTGGTATAGAACTCTGTTGTTTTAGTCTTGACAGATTGAGAAAGCAACCAAGGAGTCTTAATCATTTTTCTAAAACGTGCATAAAGTTACATTAATTTTTCTTTGTAAGAATATCAAAATGCATCCTATTTTTTCCCAGAGAGCATAATCTTTCTTCACTCAAGTAAGTGTGTTAATAAGGAAGGTGAATAAAAATTCCCTTAAAAAAAAAATGAAGGTGTATAAGTTAAACTATCTGATTTTTAAATAAGACGTGTAGAAATATATCGTCATTGTTGTACAAATCACCATTGGTGTACACCTCTTATTTTAAAAATCACTCATTCAATTTAACAATAATGCTATTTTTTCTCCCTTTCTGTACACCTCTATATGTACTTTTATAGAGGTGTCTGCAAAAAACCAGCTCAAAATTCGTTTTCTAGGTGCATGTTTTGTTGTTTCGCGTTCTTGAGTTTTTGGCACGTAAAAAATACATATTTAATCCGTCCCTTGTCGGAAAATTCTCGTTTTTTGTGGGCGATGTTGTTTTTATGTCCTAAACATGCCTGCAAAAAATCGTGAAAAAATTCAACTTCTAAGTCACTCTTATAATAAGGGCGCGCGTGCGCACGCGGATAGTGCGAACGAGAAAATCCGACCAATTGTTTCCAGATCAAGAAAAGAAAAAAGTTCCAGATCGTCAAAACAATAATATATCGTCATTGGATTTGAGATGAGATTATGCCTGCTACTTAACCACCTTAACCCACTTGAACATTAGTAGAAATGACTTCAATGGAACTTTCCAAACAGTAATTTTTGAACTCACTGAGAGGGCCTACGAAGCTGTTGCTATAAGTATTAAAAATTCTTAAGAATCTGAGCTTTGAAATTCCAGGTGGAAAAGTTGAGTTGAAGGAGTTATGGCTGATGTCCAGTGTTCAAGTGGGTTAAGGTGGTTAAGTAGCGGATTTGGGATGAGATTATGCCTGCTAGGTTAAACTCAACGGGTCAATTCCACAAACCCTTGCCATGCTACCTAAACTAACATTCCTTGATTTAAGCAACAACTATTTCAATGGCAAAATTCCACGTCTGCAAAATCCAGCTCAAAATTCGTTTTCTAGGTGCATGTTTTGTTGTTTCGCGTTCTTGAGTTTTTGGCGCATAAAAAATTCATATTTAATCCGTCCCTTGTTGGAAAATTCTCGTTTTTTGTGGGCGATGTTGTTTTTATGTCCTAAACATGCCTGCAAAAAATCATAAAAAAATTCAACTTCTAAGTCACTCTTATAATACGGGCGCACGCGCGCACACGGATGCGCGCGAGCGAGAAAATCCCACCAATTGTTTCCAGATCAAAAAAAGAAAAAAATTCCAGATCTAAACAACAATATAAGAGTGTAAACGAGAAAAAAAAATATGGTGTAGGCAGTCTATGATAAAAATCGTGTATTCCAGATCTAAACAAAAATATAAGAGTGTAAAAGAGAAAGGAAAAAAATTTGGTGTAGACAGTCCATAATAAAAATCGTGCTCCTCAACAATCTAACCCTTAGAAAAGGCTTTCCCATGGTGGGAAAGCTTTCTCCTTTCCCATCACAAACGCCACCGAAATATATATATGTGTGTGTGTACAAATATAAATATCATCATTATTGTACAAATATCTCCACTGCATAATCTGGCTAGTGTCGATCATGTGCGAAGGTCAGAAGGTCAGTGGACATGAATGAATGATAGAGGAATGTGGAGTAAGGCTTTTGTTTTTAAGGTACTCGTGATCAATGTGGCACAGAGAAAGAAACCAAAGAGTCTTGATCATATTTCTAAAACTTGCATAATCTTTTCTAGAAAGACTCGCTACTAGTGTGTCCTATATTTTCCCAAGAATTTTGCAATGTGGTCCTATTTTTTCCCAGGATGCATAATCTTTCAAACCTATATGGTTCAGAACTCTTATTGCTACATTTAGGTGGTATAGAACTCTGTTGTTTTAGTCTTGACAGGTTGAGAAAGCAACCAAGGAGTCTTAATCATTTTTCTAAAACGTGCATAAAGTTACATTAATTTTTCTTTGTAAGAATATCAAAATGCATCCTATTTTTTCCCAGAGAGCATAATCTTTCTTCACTCAAGTAAGTGTGTTAATAAGGAAGGTGAATAAAAATTCCCTTAAAAAAAAAAATGAACGTGTATAAGTTAAACTATCTGATTTTTAAATAAGACGTGTAGAAATATATCGTCATTGTTGTACAAATCACCATTGGTGTACACCTCTTATTTTAAAAATCACTCATTCAAATTAACAATAATGCTATTTTTTCTCCCTTTCTGTACACCTCTATATGTACTTTTATAGAGGTGTCTGCAAAAAACCAGCTCAAAATTCGTTTTCTAGGTGCATATTTTGTTGTTTCGCGTTCTTGAGTTTTTGGCACGTAAAAAATTCATATTTAATCCGTCCCTTGTCGGAAAATTCTCGTTTTTTGTGGGCGATGTTGTTTTTATGTCCTAAACATGCCTGCAAAAAATCGTGAAAAAATTCAACTTCTAAGTCACTCTTATAATACGGGCGCGCGTGCGCACGCGGATAGTGCGAACGAGAAAATCCGACCAAGAAAAGAAAAAAATTCCAGATCTAAACAAAAATATAAGAGTGTAAAAGAGAAAGGAAAAAAATTTGGTGTAGACTGTTTTGTTGTTTCGCGTTCTTGAGTTTTTGGCGCGTAAAAAATTCATATTTAATCCGTCCCTTGTCGGAAAATTCTCGTTTTTTGTGGGCGATGTTGTTTTTATGTCCTAAACATGCCTGCAAAAAATCGTAAAAAAATTCAACTTCTAAGTCACTCTTAAAATACGGGCGCGCTCGCAAGCGAGAAAATCCGACCAATTGTTTCTAGATCAAGGAAAGAAAAAAGTTCCCAGATCGTCAAAACAATAATATATCGTCATTGGATTTGGGATGAGATTATGCCTGCTACTTAACCACCTTAACCCACTTGAACATTAGTAGAAATGACTTCAATGGAACTTTCCAAACAGTAATTTTTGAACTCACTGAGAGGGCCTACGAAGCTGTTGCTATAAGTATTCAAAATTCTTAAGAATCTGAGCTTTGAAATTCCAGGTGGAAAAGTTGAGTTGAAGGAGTTATGGCTGATGTCCAGTGTTCAAGTGGGTTAAGGTGGTTAAGTAGCGGATTTGGGATGAGATTATGCCTGCTAGGTTAAACTCAACGGGTCAATTCCACAAACCCTTGCCATGCTACCTAAACTAACATTCCTTGATTTAAGCAACAACTATTTCAATGGCAAAATTCCACGTCTGCAAAAAACCAGCTCAAAATTCGTTTTCTAGGTGCATGTTTTGTTGTTTCGCGTTCTTGAGTTTTTGGCGCCTAAAAAATTCATATTTAATCCGTCCCTTGTCGGAAAATTCTCGTTTTTTGTGGGCGATGTTGTTTTTATGTCCTAAAGATGCCTGCAAAAAATCGTAAAAAAATTCAACTTCTAAGTCACTCTTATAATACGGGCGCACGCGCGCACGCGGATGCGCTCGAGCGAGAAAATCCCACCAATTGTTTCCAGATCAAGAAAAGAAAAAAATTCCAGATCTAAACAAAATATAAGAGTGTAAAAGAGAAAGGAAAAAAATTTGGTGTAGACTGTTTTGTTGTTTCGCGTTCTTGAGTTTTTGGCGCGTAAAAAATTCATATTTAATCTGTCCCTTGTCGGAAAATTCTCGTTTTTGTGGGCGATGTTGTTTTTATGTCCTAAACATGCCTGCAAAAAATCGTAAAAAAATTCAACTTCTAAGTCACTCTTAAAATACGGGCGCGCGCGCAAGCGAGAAAATCCGACCAATTGTTTCTAGATCAAGGAAAGAAAAAAGTTCCAGATCGTCAAAACAATAATATATCGTCATTGGATTTGGGATGAGATTATGCCTGCTACTTAACCACCTTAACGCACTTGAACATTAGTAGAAATGACTTCAATGGAACTTTCCAAACAGTAATTTTTGAACTCACTGAGAGGGCCTACGAAGCTGTTGCTATAAGTATTCAAAATTCTTAAGAATCTGAGCTTTGAAATTCCAGGTGGAAAAGTTGAGTTGAAGGAGTTATGGCTGATGTCCAGTGTTCAAGTGGGTTAAGGTGGTTAAGTAGCGGATTTGGGATGAGATTATGCCTGCTAGGTTAAACTCAACGGGTCAATTCCACAAACCCTTGCCATGCTACCTAAACTAACATTCCTTGATTTAAGCAACAACTATTTCAATGGCAAAATTGCACAAAAATTAGGAAACCTACAATACCTAAACATCTCAGGAAACCTATTTGAAAGTGAATTACCTATCAACATTTGGAATTCAACTAACCTACAAATTTTCTCGGCTTCATTTTCCAAAATCACCGGTCAAATTCCCAATTTCATTGATTGCAAAACGATCTACAAGATCGAATTGCAAGGGAACTCAATTAACGGAACCATTCCAAGGAACATCAGTGATTGCGAAAAACTAATTCAGTTGAATCTCAGTAAAAACTACCTAACAGGGATCATACCTGATGAAATCTCGACGATTCCTTTAATCTCCGACATCGATCTCTCGCAAAACAACCTCACAGGTCCTTTTCAAAGATAGCTTAGTACATGTAGAAACATATTGAGGAACGTTCTGTTTCATCGTACTTTCTTTGTTAGTACAACAATCCAACAATCTCAATATGTTTCTATGTCTAACGTTCCTCAATACCTCAAATTCAGCTAAAACTCTTTCCCTCCGAAGGTGTCATTGAAATTCTTAGTATCTTCGTGTTCACTGGTGTTGGTACTTTCTGTGATGTCTGCATTGAGAGGTTAGAGGCAGAGTTGAAATTCTCAGTTTCTGTTTTCCTACTGCAGGCTGTGAGTTTGGCTCATTTACTGCTTTAATTGGTGGATACTGTTTTGGAGCTTTTGTTGTAGTCTGTGGTGTTAGTGTTGTATGTCTTTCACTAGTCTTGAAGATTGGTCTAGGAGTTTATCTTTTCGGTTTCTATTTGCTGCTTTTTGGACCTTGTTCTTGGTTTCCTGACTCTATTATTTCATCAGTGCTAGGTTGGTAGTTTCAGTGTGGTGGGAGTTATAATGAGGTAATTTAAGGGTGTACGAAGGTTTTGATGAGGAAGGCTGCATGAAGGAAGAAAAGTGTGGAAGTTAGAGAAGAGAGGTTGTAGAATGTGTAGTGGGAGGGTTGAAATGAAGGAGACGTAGATACATATAAATAAGAGAAAGAGCATATAATAAAGGAGAGAAAAGTAATGTCAGTTTTTAATAACTTGGTTTACAAACTCTTATTTAGGTTTTTCTATTTATCCTTTACATTTAAATTTGATTTTATCTTTTTTTTTTAGGGAATCTTTTTGTTTGGATAATAACACTTTTTAACATATTGTTGAAATGGATGTACTTTATTATTATTTATGAATTAGGATTATCTTTTTATTTTTTGTATCGGATTAAATGTTTGTATATATCTAAAATCTACAATTCTGTTTTTCTTGTCTAAAATTATGTTGTATTGTTTTTCAAATTTAAATCACCATTGCTTACATTATTTTCATTGATATTTTATAGGTTGTCAGAAATTAAGCTTAAGCAGATCCAAGATGAGAGAGAACACAATGTGGCTTTCATGAAGAGAAAGAAAGAACTATTTAAGAAAGTGTCTGAATTTTCTACCATGTGCAGACAATGGTAATGCTCCACCAGAGACTTGGCCTCAAACCTCCAAATAAGTTCCAATGCAGGCCTATTATTTATGGTGTAGCTTCGTTATTCTTTGATTTGGCAAAGTAGAATTGTTTTGTTTAAGATAGGAGCAGTTTCGTGTCTGCAAAATAGTTCATGAATGCATAACAACTTCTTTGCGCTTGTGTTAAATGTTCATTTTGTTTTAGCAATATCGGTGTCTTGGTACTTTGCTCAGAGTTGTTGTTTATTATATCAGGCGTACTCTTGGTTGTTCTCTTTTGTAGGATTGTTTATCTCACTTGGTTTATGAAGAGTTTGGTGTTGGGATAGGTGAGAATTTTGGAGTTCCTGGTTTGCATCCAATTGCAGTTGTTTTTGGATCATTATATAGATCAAGTGGAGGCTTCTAAGTTTTCCGGAACCTGTTGAGGCTTTGTTTATAGCGTTTTGGTAGCTTTTGTTGGAAAAGTTGACCATAGTTTATTAAGTTTCAAGTGTTAGTAGTGGCAGTATTTTGATGTAATAGTTGGCATTGCCGGCGGTCTGCTTGGCTTCTCTATGTGGGTTGCTTGTTGTATTTGTGTTCTGAGTAACTTTGTACCCTTGTTCTTTACTTGCACACCTTGTGCTTGTATCAATTCTATTAATAAATTAGTCGTTTCAAAAAAAGAAAGAATTGTTTTGTTCATGTATTTTAGTACAAGACTATAAGGCTTTGTTTGCGAGTTTGGAGGGGAAGGGAGGGGAGGGTTTCGGAAAAAAAGAAAGGAGCAAGTGGAAGAAATATAGTACATTGGAAGAGGAGGGTTTTGGAGGGTTAATTTTTCTTCATAATACAAAACTCTTCTCATTTGGGGAACTAAAAAGTTGTATTGGAAGAGGGTTTTGGGGAATTTTAGAGGGTTTATATGAATTCTTCAAATTTATTCTATCTTGTTATAATATTTTTAATATTAAAAATATATGAATCATAAACATTAGTTTATCATTCTCTAAAAAAAACACTCTTTGAAAAAAATGTGAAAGATTTCTCCATTTCACTCTATATTTTCCACCCCCAAAGCAGTTCCTCTCCCCTCCAAACTCTCAAAGCCTAAGTGTTATGTCACTTAGCTTTTTGGTGTTTTAGTATATAATGTATGAGAAGGAGAAAAACTTTGTTCTAGGACTTCACCTTCTATTATTGTGTTTGTTTCCTTTAGTATTCCATCCATCTATAAATTCTCTTATACTCCCTCCGTCCCAAAATATAAGCAAAAATTGGTCAACAAAAGTTAATGTATTTGGTTCAAAATTTGTACCAAATACATCAACTTATGTTGACTCATTTTTGCTTATATTTTGGAACGGAGTTGTAACACCCATACTAACGTTAACTAGTATATTAGTATGTGCATTAATCTGATATCGGATACATTAAAATTTACAATAATTAAAATATACAAACCACTGGATTAGTACAATTTGCTCGTTTACATAAATATCCAAATGTCATTTATAAATACATAAACATATCCTGATAACCTTCTGAGCTTCTCCGCAACGAGCAACTGCACTCCATTCAGCGTCTTCCTGAAGATCTTCATCTGGAAACCACTTGGTAACCTGAAACCTGCACCAGAAGGATAGGGATGAGACATAATGTCTCAGTGAGCTCCTACCCTACCTACTGTTGGCAACCACGGGGGAAACCTAGGGTCGCCGTGCCTACCTCGGCAATCTTGGGGAAACTACGATCGCCAAGTCTTATCTTTACTTATTTCGCGATCAAGGGGAAAACCTAGGATCGCTGCATATCATAATCTTATCTCATACTTTCATATTCTAACTTGAACTTTAACTTACACTTAGTGATCTGGGGACATCCTATGATCACTTTCTTTCTCTGCTGACTAATCATCATATTCTCATAATAATAATTTCATAAGTATTAATATACATCATTCTTAATTAAAGTTAGTAAGTCAGCGTTGAACAAACAATAATTATCTTGGTTCATTTTACGGAGTGCATCCGGGTGGAGTAACCCCGAAGTACATCTCCCTTCTTACCGGTGAAAATTCCTATCATATCAGGCTAACACCGGACTCCTCTTTCTTTGTGTGGCTGCTCTCGCGAGCGGTAACTTCACCGTCCCAGCTGCCATTTAAGGCGGTAACTTCACGGGGACCCCCTGTATACTAACTGACGAGCAGACAGAAGACACATTAACTTTAGACTTGGATGTGTAGCTGCCCTCACGAGCGGTAACTTCACCGTTCCGGCTGCCATTAAAGGCGGTAACTTCACAGGAACCCCTCGTATACTAACTAGCGAGCATACGAGAGACACATCAAGCCATCTTAATAATTTGTTTTTATTCTTTAAACATATATAGTCTTATAACTTACGTGTGGATAACCCTTTCGGAGAAATCCCATCCGGCGTAACCCGGAGTCTGATGAACACGTTATCATATTCTTTATCATTTAATTCTTAACTTTCGTTCATAAGCATATCTATTACGTTTCATAGTCTTATGCATATCTGATGCATTCTTTAAGTAAATCGTTCTTAAATGCTTAACCTATCAAGGTTCTTAACTATAAACATAGACTCACTCTTGTACTTAGTACATGATGTGTACCATTCTAAATCTCTTTAACCTATAATAGGTTCTTGACTTATCATTCTCATAAGCCTCTATCTAAAGGTTGGGAACTAAGTCCCTAAATCTTACTTGATAATTTAGGGTTTGATCCACCCATTGTCATACTGACACTTAATTCTTATGAGGTTAAACCTCAATGTTATGTTAAGTTTCTAACCCCACTCTCATGCTAATACATGGTATACTATGATCCATTCTTTCCTTATTCAAAGCATAAAGGCATACTGGAACTGTGGGGATGGTTTCTGGCTTTAAAACACATTTTAAAATTTGGGATGGCATGCTGTGTTTATCGTGGCACGATGTGCCTTGTCGTGGCACGATGGCGTGCTGATCAGTATGATCATGGCACGATGCATGCCATCGTGGCACGATAAATCCAGGGGTGCCAGGCCCTGTAGCTGTTCCAGAAAGTTCAAAAACGAGTATTTAACAACATCACAGTCCAGCAAGCATTTATACATCAAAAATCAAGGTTTTTAACACATAAAATCATAGCATAATCATGTATTAACAAAAGGGAACTAACTTATGCAAATCTAGCTTAAAATCACTCATGAATTCCTTTCCTCTCTAAACCACAAAACTACCCAAAAAGAAGGGGTAAAGTTCTTAGGGAGCTCACCTTGATTGTGCTTGGTGCTTGCTATTCTCTCAACTTAAAAACCCTAGCTTTCTCCAAGCTACTCTTCTCTTTGATTCTTCTTTGTTTCCTTCTTCTCTTTCTCTTGATCTAGCTTCCAACTCAAGCTTTCTTGCAAGATTTCTCCCAAGGATTGGATGAACTTATGATGAGTGAAGGAAGGAGAGGTTAGGGCGTGTAAGTAGAGGAAGGGAGAGGGAGAGAGCTGATTTTTAGAAGTGTGTAGAGAGTATGAAAATGGCATGGGAAATATCTTGTTCCCAATTTAAAAACAATCTTCCCCTTAAGCCTTATTTACCATATTGCCATTGCTTAACATTATCAAATTGTCATGCTTGCTCAATGACTTCTAACACAATTAACTGATACTTATAAGCGGGATGTTACAGGAGTAGTATTATGGTGTTTATAAAATTTGAATGCGTAAAAGCAATATCTTATTTGGAGCATATCAGCTCACATAATGTTCCGCTACTTAACCACCTTAACCCACTTGAACATTAGTAGAAATGACTTCAATGGAACTTTCCAAACAGTAATTTTTGAACTCACTGAGAGGGCCTACGAAGCTGTTGCTATAAGTATTCAAAATTCTTAAGAATCTGAGCTTTGAAATTCCAGGTGGAAAAGTTGAGTTGAAGGAGTTATGGCTGATGTCCAGTGTTCAAGTGGGTTAAGGTGGTTAAGTAGCGGATTTGGGATGAGATTATGCCTGCTAGGTTAAACTCAACGGGTCAATTCCACAAACCCTTGCCATGCTACCTAAACTAACATTCCTTGATTTAAGCAACAACTATTTCAATGGCAAAATTCCACGTCTGCAAAAAACCAGCTCAAAATTCGTTTTCTAGGTGCATGTTTTGTTGTTTCGCGTTCTTGAGTTTTTGGCGCCTAAAAAATTCATATTTAATCCGTCCCTTGTCGGAAAATTCTCGTTTTTGTGGGCGATGTTGTTTTTATGTCCTAAAGATGCCTGCAAAAAATCGTAAAAAAATTCAACTTCTAAGTCACTCTTATAATACGGGCGCACGCGCGCACGCGGATGCGCGCGAGCGAGAAAATCCCACCAATTGTTTCCAGATCAAGAAAAGAAAAAAATTCCAGATCTAAACAAAAATATAAGAGTGTAAAAGAGAAAGGAAAAAAATTTGGTGTAGACTGTTTTGTTGTTTCGCGTTCTTGAGTTTTTGGCGCGTAAAAAATTCATATTTAAT
The DNA here is from genome assembly GCA_018208015.1 of Medicago ruthenica. Lineage (NCBI taxonomy): Eukaryota > Viridiplantae > Streptophyta > Magnoliopsida > Fabales > Fabaceae > Medicago > Medicago ruthenica. The sequence continues at coordinate 78,532,097 of CM031377.1, read as the reverse complement.
CTGTCCCTTGTCGGAAAATTCACGTTTTTTGTGGGCGATGTTGTTTTTATGTCCTAAACATGCCTGCAAAAAATCGTAAAAAAATTCAACTTCTAAGTCACTCTTAAAATACGGGCGCGCGCGCAAGCGAGAAAATCCGACCAATTGTTTCTAGATCAAGGAAAGAAAAAAGTTCCAGATCGTCAAAACAATAATATATCGTCATTGGATTTGGGATGAGATTATGCCTGCTACTTAACCACCTTAACCCACTTGAACATTAGTAGAAATGACTTCAATGGAACTTTCCAAACAGTAATTTTTGAACTCACTGAGAGGGCCTACGAAGCTGTTGCTATAAGTATTCAAAATTCTTAAGAATCTGAGCTTTGAAATTCCAGGTGGAAAAGTTGAGTTGAAGGAGTTATGGCTGATGTCCAGTGTTCAAGTGGGATAAGGTGGTTAAGTAGCGGAATTGGGATGAGATTATGCCTGCTAGGTTAAACTCAACGGGTCAATTCCACAAACCCTTGCCATGCTACCTAAACTAACATTCCTTGATTTAAGCAACAACTATTTCAATGGCAAAATTCCACGTCTGCAAAAAACCAGCTCAAAATTCGTTTTCTAGGTGCATGTTTTGTTGTTTCGCGTTCTTGAGTTTTTGGCGCGTAAAAAATTCATATTTAATCTGTCCCTTGTCGGAAAATTCTCGTTTTTTGTGGGCGATATTGTTTTTATGTCCTAAACATGCCTGCAAAAAGTCGTAAAAAAATTCAACTTCTAAGTCACTCTTAAAATACGGGCGCGCGCGCAAGCGAGAAAATCCGACCAATTGTTTCTAGATCAAGGAAAGAAAAAAGTTCCAGATCGTCAAAACAATAATATATCGTCATTGGATTTGGGATGAGATTATGCCTGCTACTTAACCACCTTAACCCACTTGAACATTAGTAGAAATGACTTCAATGGAACTTTCCAAACAGTAATTTTTGAACTCACTGAGAGGGCCTACGAAGCTGTTGCTATAAGTATTCAAAATTCTTAAGAATCTGAGCTTTGAAATTCCAGGTGGAAAAGTTGAGTTGAAGGAGTTATGGCTGATGTCCAGTGTTCAAGTGGGTTAAGGTGGTTAAGTAGCGGATTTGGGATGAGATTATGCCTGCTAAGTTAAACTCAACGGGTCAATTCCACAAACCCTTGCCATGCTACCTAAACTAACATTCCTTGATTTAAGCAACAACTATTTCAATGGCAAAATTCCACGTCTGCAAAAAACCAGCTCAAAATTCGTTTTCTAGGTGCATGTTTTGTTGTTTCGCGTTCTTGAGTTTTTGGCGCATAAAAAATTCATATTTAATCCGTCCCTTGTCGGAAAATTCTCGTTTTTTGTGGGCGATGTTGTTTTTATGTCCTAAAGATGCCTGCAAAAAATCGTAAAAAAATTCAACTTCTAAGTCACTCTTATAATACGGGCGCACGCGCGCACGCGGATGCGCGCGAGCGAGAAAATCCCACCAATTGTTTCCAGATCAAGAAAAGAAAAAAATTCCAGATCTAAACAAAAATATAAGAGTGTAAAAGAGAAAGGAAAAAAATTTGGTGTAGACTGTTTTGTTGTTTCGCGTTCTTGAGTTTTTGGCGAGTAAAAAATTCATATTTAATCTGTCCCTTGTCGGAAAATTCTCGTTTTTTGTGGGCGATGTTGATTTTATGTCCTAAACATGCCTGCAAAAAATCGTAAAAAAATTCAACTTCTAAGTCACTCTTAAAATACGGGCGCGCGCGCAAGCGAGAAAATCCGACCAATTGTTTCTAGATCAAGGAAAGAAAAAAGTTCCAGATCGTCAAAACAATAATATATCGTCATTGGATTTGGGATGAGATTATGCCTGCTACTTAACCACCTTAACCCACTTGAACATTAGTAGAAATGACTTCAATGGAACTTTCCAAACAGTAATTTTTGAACTCACTGAGAGGGCCTACGAAGCTGTTGCTATAAGTATTCAAAATTCTTAAGAATCTGAGCTTTGAAATTCCAGGTGGAAAAGTTGAGTTGAAGGAGTTATGGCTGATGTCCTGTAACACCCATACTAAATTATCTAGAATATTTAGCATGTGTATTAACCTGATACTGGGTACATTAAAATTTACAATAATAATAATGATTACATCTGAATGAGTACAAGTTGTCTCATTAATACATTTATCCAAACATCATCTATAAATACATAAACATATCCTTATAACCTTCTGAGCTTCTCCGCGACGAGCAACTGCACTCCATCCAGCGTCTTCCTGGTGAAATCTTCATGAACATCACTAGCTTACCTGAAAACCTGCACCAGAAGGATAGGGATGAGACATAATGTCTCAGTGAGCTCCTACCCTACCTACTGTTGGCAACCACAAGGAACCTAGGGTCGCCGTGCCTACCTCGGCAATCTTGGGGATACCTATGATCGCCAAGTCTTAACCTTACCCATAGAGGGTTACCTGACTGTTCCTGCTAACCTGTGTAGCTATAAACTGAACTACATCCTGCTAAACTAGTGATCAAGGGGAAACCTAGGATCACTGTCTGAATCTGATACTGAATAGTCCTGAGATCTAGACTATGTCCTGATAACTGGGTGATCGAGGGGAATCCTAGGATCACCGCCTGATAACTGATACCTGATTCTGATACCTGTCTGATAACTATTCTCTACCTCATAACATAATAATATAATTAACTGATAAATGTCTTTATGTTAGCTGTTAGCGTTGAACAAACAATATTATCTGGGTTCATTTTACGGAATGCCCCCGGGTGGAGTAACCCCGAAGTACATTCCCCTGATAACCGGTGAAAATTCCTATCATATCAGGCTAATCACCGGACTCCTCTTGCCTGAGTGTGTGGTTATCCTCGCGGAAGATTCCTGCCCGTTCCAGCTGTATCCGGAACCCCCTGTGCTCTAACTGGCGAGAACACAGAAGACACACTATAACTCTGTGTGGTTATCCTCGCGGAAAGTTCCTGCCCGTTTCAGTAATGCTGAAACCCCCTGTTCTCTCTAACTGGTCGAGAGAACAGAAGACACAAAGTTTATCCTGATTATTAATTATTATTCCTGTTGTATATAATATACATATTCTGATAATTAATTTAACTGATATGTGTATATCTGATACACCAACTGAATCTATGCATATCTGATGCATTCTTTAAATAAATAATTCTTGAACTCTTAACCTATAAAAGGTTCTAGACTTAGAGTATTAAATCTCTCTCATAATTCTCATTCTTTAAAGTATTGAATCTCTAATACTTAACCTATAAAGGTTCTTGTCTTTGAGCTTTGAATCATTCATAAGGATGAACTTAAAACAATACATTATAGCTTAAATAGCCTTAATCTTGCATCTCTATTGCCTTACCAATTTCCTTATTCATTCATCCATTCATTCCTTAATTGTTGAATAATCCTTCGGATATGCCAAGGATGGTGTTTACCTTAGAAAAGTACAGTTTTTCATTGAAAACGGTTGTTAAAAACCTCGCCGAACGCATTTACAGCACCCAGAACGAACCAGAACAGACATGTGCTGTCTGTCTGATTTCGCCCAGCTAAAGGTTGGCGAGATCACTGATTTCGCCGAGCGAAAGCTTGGCGAAAGCTAGGCGAAAATAGGCAGTGAAGGCTGGCCAAACAGTAACTGCGTTCGCCCCGAGGTCGCCTGGCGAAAATGACAGTTCAAAATCTGATAAAAGTGTGATTTTTCCACCATTTTGACATATCCAATCATATCCAGGCATCATACAATATAAGGAATGAATTTTTAACACAAATTGATAGTTTAAAACATGATTAATCAAGGAATTGGTAAGCATAAAAGATTAGGGTAAAATTGCTAAACTAGCTCAAAATTGTATAATGTTCTCAAACTTACTCAATGGGTTCTAAAACCCTGTGGAGCTCACCTTAAACTTCCTATTGGTGCTTGCTAAAACTGATTCCCAAAGCCTTGGCTTCAATCTACCACTTTCTCTTAATTTTCCCTTGATTCTCCTTGTTCCTTCTTTCCTTCCTCTTGTTCTAAGTTTCCAACCAAACTTCCTTTGCAAGATTTCTTCACAAGAATTTGGATGAAGTTTAAGGGATGATGGTTTGGTGAGATGGGGCGTGTGATTGAGGGAAGGGGGAGAGGAAATGTTCATTTTTGGAAGAATGAATGAAATGAAGAAAAGATTGTAGAAAATATCTTGTTCCTTTCCTATTAAACTCCCCCTTATCTAATAATTACCATATTGCCATCACTCAATATCATAAAATTGCTATGCTTGCTTAATGGCTTCTAATACTGATAATAATTGCATTTAAGCGGGATATTACAATCTACCCCCCTTAAAGAAATTTCGTCCTCGAAATTTAGAATCCTGTCATTCTCATAAATGTATGAATCTCTCATACAACTTTCTCCCCTGGCCAAAATTCCAGTTCGTCTTACTTATCGGAATCCCTTAGATCTTCAACTCTATAAGTCGAATGTATTCAACAATCCTTTCGTTAATCTGAAGTGCTTGATGTGCATTATACATTTCCTGCATAGTAAACTATGAGGTCATCTGGACCAACATATTCAACTTGCTGACTATACTCCTTGCAAACCCAAATTAGAGTTATCCAATCCTAACACTTGTACTGATTCTTACCAATACTTCCACAGTTCACATAACCTTACTATGACGACACTGGGTCATTTTTATTATCCTCAAACAATTCCATTGAATTCTTACATTCGACCTTTGCCTTATATGACGGTATCCTACATACATAGTTATACCATTCTTTGCATATAATTATCCTTACTCCGAAACATCTGATTTGAGCATTCCCTAATAGAATTAAAACTGCTGCACTACCTCCATTATACCAATATAAGGAGTAGGCATCATTATGGTACCTGCTCTTTTCTTTTCGGCCTCCTGTTGTGTTACTTCCCATAATCCTAATCATCGCTTCCACTACGGAAGAGCTCGCGGAGTCTCACAGATTACTCGCGTTCCGCTTCAATAGGTCTACAGTATCAATGTGTATCTTAATGACTTACGAATCATTCTTCATAATGGGAGTTTGTTAATCTCTCATCATTCTTGTCGTAGCTTAAACATTTCTTAACTGATACATCCAAAATTCATAAAAGTTTAGTCCATGCGATGAGTGGTATGAGTCGTCTCACATATTATCATATGACATACCTCTTAGCATATAATTTACTTACATAAGCGAGCACGTGTACACTACTGACGGGTACACAATACATTACCTCATCCTCGTCCAACTAACGGGACATCATTCTTAACCTTAACATATTTGTGACATTATCACGTCAATTGGAAATCTTTTCTTACTCTTAACTCATTTTGTAACATCCGGGATTTGCCTTTCAACTGGCTTGCCAGGTTTGCCCCGCCAATGTTACTCATGCTTATTTCTTAAATGTACAACAACCCGTAAAATATTGTTACTCTCTATCGGCATCATAAACTTATTTTTCATTCTGGACATCGAGTTCAAGATCCTTGAATATTCTTAACTAACATGCGTTCGATAACAATAAACCTGTTCTGTTTGGCATCTTTTCATTTTAAGTGTTACTAGCTTCGTACCTTTGTGACTTATATAGATCACATAACTGAAAAGGAATGGGCTACATCACTTTCTGAGTAACATAACCTCCGCCCAATAAGTATGCTTTATTAAACATAACCTGGTATAGGTGACATATTAACAAAACGTGGGTATAATGTGAAATAACTTATATGCCACTGCATTATCGTTTCTGATCAATGCCGCTGATTCAAATATATTACCTTGCAAGCGTAACCTATACCGTTGTTGGCTCATGAACAGTTCTCTCTCTTGGTTAAACTTACTCCTCGAGTCTACTTGAAATTATTGAGCTAAAATAGCTGGGTTACCTTACTTGCAGGGTCTTCATTCACTTAAGACTTAACCTGGTAGGAACACATCCTTCTTATATCTTACCACATATTCTTAAACTATCTCGATATTCCTATTCTCACGGGTTTCCGAGGTTTGATACACTCCTAAACTTAATATCCAAAATTCTCCATTAGAACCTGTGATGAGTTCAGATCGTCTATACTTACTGTTATTCCATATAATAAGAATTAAGCACTTAACATCTTCTCGCTCTCTAAACATCAGCTTAGCATCATTCATTATTTCATTCTTGGATAACTATTCCGTTGCGCCACTCTGATTCTTAACAACTCAAGTTAGAATTGGAGCAATACACCACTATTGATAAATAAAATTTTCTTGATCAGTCCTTTTACTTTATCACTTGTAATTACCGTAACAACTCCGTCTGATGTGTTTGTTTCTCTTGTGGCTTAAACCATCTGTTTAACTTACGGTTTGGTCGTCCAATAACTTGTGTTTCCTTTCGAACTTAGCCCGTATACTTACTTTACGAAGATATGCCAAACCCGTAAACGGTTTTCAGCAACTGTTACGAGCCCAACAATGCTCCTATCAAACAGATTATACTCTGGTTCCAACTTAACTCTCCATGTCCTGAATTTCTGTAATTATCTCTTAGCCAGTACTTCATATACAATCATTAAATATTTGGAAAACCCGATTAAACATGCTTGAGGCGATCTAAATTCTCACACAATCACTTGTGGCAAATTCCAAAACATTCTATAACTTTTGGAGATTCACAAATCAAATCCCGATCTTCAACATCTGAGTAATTCTGCATATAATTGAACTACCCGAAATCTATACTTTATTACCGCCCTCAGAACTTATCCACACAGGGTGATCCCTTTCAGCTTCTAGAATATTCGCAGGAGAAAACTCTTCGATTGAAAACATATAACACCTTCACATTAAACACAAACTTAGCCTTTCATATATATATATATATATATATATATATATATATATGACGATCTCCCTTATAATAAAATCTCAATAAATTCTCATCTAAGATTCCGACTGTCCTTCAAAATTGGTCTCCTCCAATCTTGTGTTATCTTGAACTTGTCTTCTTCATCCAATCAAAGAAAATCTATACTATTCATCTAATTAAGGTTGTTCAACTTAATCCTTCCATCAGTGAACTAAGTTCCAGTAATTTGTTATTCATTATTCACCCTTCATTAAGTAAAATTCCGGTTAAGCTCAACTTGTTTCTGTTCCTCTTACTAATAGGACACATCTAAATATATGATTCACGCTTTGACATGCAACGGGTCTCATTATCACCACTTATTTATCCATCTTAGTCCTTAGGTTGCCTATCATCTCTTCTTCTTAATTCACAAATCTGGTTCAGGAGACGTGGCTGGTCTGTTGGGGTTAAACTTACTTGCGATTCATGCTCAACTACTACACTTAGATGGTTAGCTTCTTTTGTCCAATTAGCTCGCTTAATCCATAATTAACCCTCTTAACTGTTTGGACATTAAAATCTCATCCGTTTCAAGTTCGACTCTTCAACACTCAATCTTTGCTGAGAATCAGGGGTTTCAGAAACTGACCGACAATTCCTCATTTCATTTCTCTAGGGTTGGCACTGCAATTCCTTAACGCTGTACTCAGAACTGTTACTTAGTCCACACTTCACTTTAACTTCTCAAACTACGGTTTCCGTCAAGGTTCCACGTCATTCCTTAGAGCATTCCATGATTCCTTAATCCTTATGTCTTCCGCAGGCGAGGCATCGTCCAACGATGCGTCCGACTGGGTTAAGGCTCTTCACCTTATCCTTAAATATTTCTGACCTAAACAGACTTAGTCACTTCACTATTCGATAGCCACCATTTGGCGTTGATTTCTTCTTCGCTAAATCCGTCTTAGAATTCTGACACCTTAATCTTCGCCCTTCTTACACTTCATTCCTCCTTGGTCACATTCAGCTCTCGGACATTTATCCTAACTGTCATATACTAGACTGAGTTGATCAGGCTCAACTAGATGTGACCTTTAGAACAATATCCGGAACCCAATGGTCCCACTACTTTTATTGAAACTTTAATGACCCAAGGCACGGTCTGAATCGACCTGCTCTGATACCAATTGTAACACCCATACTAAATTATCTAGAATATTTAGCATGTGTATTAACCTGATACTGGGTACATTAAAATTTACAATAATAATAATGATTACATCTGAATGAGTACAAGTTGTCTCATTAATACATTTATCCAAACATCATCTATAAATACATAAACATATCCTTATAACCTTCTGAGCTTCTCCGCGACGAGCAACTGCACTCCATCCAGCGTCTTCCTGGTGAAATCTTCATGAACATCACTAGCTTACCTGAAAACCTGCACCAGAAGGATAGGGATGAGACATAATGTCTCAGTGAGCTCCTACCCTACCTACTGTTGGCAACCACAGGGAACCTAGGGTCGCCGTGCCTACCTCGGCAATCTTGGGGATACCTATGATCGCCAAGTCTTAACCTTACCCATAGAGGGTTACCTGACTGTTCCTGCTAACCTGTGTAGCTATAAACTGAACTACATCCTGCTAAACTAGTGATCAAGGGGAAACCTAGGATCACTGTCTGAATCTGATACTGAATAGTCCTGAGATCTAGACTATGTCCTGATAACTGGGTGATCGAGGGGAATCCTAGGATCACCGCCTGATAACTGATACCTGATTCTGATACCTGTCTGATAACTATTCTCTACCTCATAACATAATAATATAATTAACTGATAAATGTCTTTATGTTAGCTGTTAGCGTTGAACAAACAATATTATCTGGGTTCATTTTACGGAATGCCCCCGGGTGGAGTAACCCCGAAGTACATTCCCCTGATAACCGGTGAAAATTCCTATCATATCAGGCTAATAACCGGACTTCTCTTGCCTGAGTGTGTGGTTATCCTCGCGGAAGATTCCTGCCCGTTCCAGCTGTATCCGGAACCCCCTGTGCTCTAACTGGCGAGAACACAGAAGACACACTATAACTCTGTGTGGTTATCCTCGCGGAAAGTTCCTGCCCGTTTCAGCAATGCTGAAACCCCCTGTTCTCTCTAACTGGTCGAGAGAACAGAAGACACAAAGTTTATCCTGATTATTAATTATTATTCCTGTTGTATATAATATACATATTCTGATAATTAATTTAACTGATATGTGTATATCTGATACACCAACTGAATCTATGCATATCTGATGCATTCTTTAAATAAATAATTCTTGAACTCTTAACCTATAAAAGGTTCTAGACTTAGAGTATTAAATCTCTCTCATAATTCTCATTCTTTAAAGTATTGAATCTCTAATACTTAACCTATAAAGGTTCTTGTCTTTGAGCTTTGAATCATTCATAAGGATGAACTTAAAACAATACATTATAGCTTAAATAGCCTTAATCTTGCATCTCTATTGCCTTACCAATTTCCTTATTCATTCATCCATTCATTCCTTAATTGTTGAATAATCCTTCGGATATGCCAAGGATGGTGTTTACCTTAGAAAAGTACAGTTTTTCATTGAAAACGGTTGTTAAAAACCTCGCCGAACGCATTTACAGCACCCAGAACGAACCAGAACAGACATGTGATGTCTGTCTGATTTCGCCCAGCTAAAGGTTGGCGAGATCACTGATTTCGCCGAGCGAAAGCTTGGCGAAAGCTAGGCGAAAGTAGGCAGTGAAGGCTGGCCAAACAGTAACTGCGTTCGCCCCGAGGTCGCCTGGCGAAAATGACAGTTCAAAATCTGATAAAAGTGTGATTTTTCCACCATTTTGACATATCCAATCATATCCAGGCATCATACAATATAAGGAATGAATTTTTAACACAAATTGATAGTTTAAAACATGATTAATCAAGGAATTGGTAAGCATAAAAGATTAGGGTAAAATTGCTAAACTAGCTCAAAATTGTATAATGTTCTCAAACTTACTCAATGGGTTCTAAAACCCTGTGGAGCTCACCTTAAACTTCCTATTGGTGCTTGCTAAAACTGATTCCCAAAGCCTTGGCTTCAATCTACCACTTTCTCTTAATTTTCCCTTGATTCTCCTTGTTCCTTCTTTCCTTCCTCTTGTTCTAAGTTTCCAACCAAACTTCCTTTGCAAGATTTCTTCACAAGAATTGGGATGAAGTTTAAGGGATGATGGTTTGGTGAGATGGGGCGTGTGATTGAGGGAAGGGGGAGAGGAAATGTTCATTTTTGGAAGAATGAATGAAATGAAGAAAAGATTGTAGAAAATATCTTGTTCCTTTCCTATTAAACTCCCCCTTATCTAATAATTACCATATTGCCATCACTCAATATCATAAAATTGCTATGCTTGCTTAATGGCTTCTAATACTGATAATAATTGCATTTAAGCGGGATATTACATGTCCAGTGTTCAAGTGGGATAAGGTGGTTAAGTAGCGGAATTGGGATGAGATTATGCCTGCTAGGTTAAACTCAACGGGTCAATTCCACAAACCCTTGCCATGCTACCTAAACTAACATTCCTTGATTTAAGCAACAACTATTTCAATGGCAAAATTCCACGTCTGCCAAAAACCAGCTCAAAATTCGTTTTCTAGGTGCATGTTTTGTTGTTTCGCGTTCTTGAGTTTTTGGCGCGTAAAAAATTCATATTTAATCTGTCCCTTGTCGGAAAATTCTCGTTTTTTGTGGGCGATGTTGTTTTTATGTCCTAAACATGCCTGCAAAAAGTCGTAAAAAAATTCAACTTCTAAGTCACTCTTAAAATACGGGCGCGCGCGCAAGCGAGAAAATCCGACCAATTGTTTCTAAATCAAGGAAAGAAAAAAGTTCCAGATCGTCAAAACAATAATATATCGTCATTGGATTTGGGATGAGATTATGCCTGCTACTTAACCACCTTAACCCACTTGAACATTAGTAGAAATGACTTCAATGGAACTTTCCAAACAGTAATTTTTGAACTCACTGAGAGGGCCTACGAAGCTGTTGCTATAAGTATTCAAAATTCTTAAGAATCTGAGCTTTGAAATTCCAGGTGGAAAAGTTGAGTTGAAGGAGTTATGGCTGATGTCCAGTGTTCAAGTGGGTTAAGGTGGTTAAGTAGCGGATTTGGGATGAGATTATGCCTGCTAAGTTAAACTCAACGGGTCAATTCCACAAACCCTTGCCATGCTACCTAAACTAACATTCCTTGATTTAAGCAACAACTATTTCAATGGCAAAATTCCACGTCTGCAAAAAACCAGCTCAAAATTCGTTTTCTAGGTGCATGTTTGTTGTTTCGCGTTCTTGAGTTTTTGGCGCATAAAAAATTCATATTTAATCCGTCCCTTGTCGGAAAATTCTCGTTTTTTGTGGGCGATGTTGTTTTTATGTCCTAAAGATGCCTGCAAAAAATCGTAAAAAAATTCAACTTCTAAGTCACTCTTATAATACGGGCGCACGCGCGCACGCGGATGCGCGCGAGCGAGAAAATCCCACCAATTGTTTCCAGATCAAGAAAAGAAAAAAATTCCAGATCTAAACAAAAATATAAGAGTGTAAAAGAGAAAGGAAAAAAATTTGGTGTAGACTGTTTTGTTGTTTCGCGTTCTTGAGCTTTTGGCGAGTAAAAAATTCATATTTAATCTGTCCCTTGTCGGAAAATTCTCGTTTTTTGTGGGCGATGTTGATTTTATGTCCTAAACATGCCTGCAAAAAATCGTAAAAAAATTCAACTTCTAAGTCACTCTTAAAATACGGGCGCGCGCGCAAGCGAGAAAATCCGACCAATTGTTTCTAGATCAAGGAAAGAAAAAAGTTCCAGATCGTCAAAACAATAATATATCGTCATTGGATTTGGGATGAGATTATGCCTGCTACTTAACCACCTTAACCCACTTGAACATTAGTAGAAATGACTTCAATGGAACTTTCCAAACAGTAATTTTTGAACTCACTGAGAGGGCCTACGAAGCTGTTGCTATAAGTATTCAAAATTCTTAAGAATCTGAGCTTTGAAATTCCAGGTGGAAAAGTTGAGTTGAAGGAGTTATGGCTGATGTCCAGTGTTCAAGTGGGTTAAGGTGGTTAAGTAGCGGATTTGGGATGAGATTATGCCTGCTAGGTTAAACTCAACGGGTCAATTCCACAAACCCTTGCCATGCTACCTAAACTAACATTCCTTGATTTAAGCAACAACTATTTCAATGGCAAAATTCCACGTCTGCAAAAAATCAGCTCAAAATTCGTTTTCTAGGTGCATGTTTTGTTGTTTCGCGTTCTTGAGTTTTTGGCGCATAAAAAATTCATATTTAATCCGTCCCTTGTCGGAAAATTCTCGTTTTTTGTGGGCGATGTTGTTTTTATGTCCTAAAGATGCCTGCAAAAAATCGTAAAAAAATTCAACTTCTAAGTCACTCTTATAATACGGGCGCACGCGCGCACGCGGATGCGCGCGAGCGAGAAAATCCCACCAATTGTTTCCAGATCAAGAAAAGAAAAAAATTCCAGATCTAAACAAAAATATAAGAGTGTAAAAGAGAAAGGAAAAAAATTTGGTGTAGACTGTTTTGTTGTTTCGCGTTCTTGAGTTTTTGGCGAGTAAAAAATTCATATTTAATCTGTCCCTTGTCGGAAAATTCTCGTTTTTTGTGGGCGATGTTGATTTTATGTCCTAAACATGCCTGCAAAAAATCGTAAAAAAATTCAACTTCTAAGTCACTCTTAAAATACGGGCGCGCGCGCAAGCGAGAAAATCCGACCAATTGTTTCTAGATCAAGGAAAGAAAAAAGTTCCAGATCGTCAAAACAATAATATATCGTCATTGGATTTGGGATGAGATTATGCCTGCTACTTAACCACCTTAACCCACTTGAACATTAGTAGAAATGACTTCAATGGAACTTTCCAAACAGTAATTTTTGAACTCACTGAGAGGGCCTACGAAGCTGTTGCTATAAGTATTCAAAATTCTTAAGAATCTGAGCTTTGAAATTCCAGGTGGAAAAGTTGAGTTGAAGGAGTTATGGCTGATGTCCAGTGTTCAAGTGGGATAAGGTGGTTAAGTAGCGGAATTGGGATGAGATTATGCCTGCTAGGTTAAACTCAACGGGTCAATTCCACAAACCCTTGCCATGCTACCTAAACTAACATTCCTTGATTTAAGCAACAACTATTTCAATGGCAAAATTCCACGTCTGCAAAAAACCAGCTCAAAATTCGTTTTCTAGGTGCATGTTTTGTTGTTTCGCGTTCTTGAGTTTTTGGCGCGTAAAAAATTCATATTTAATCTGTCCCTTGTCGGAAAATTCTCGTTTTTTGTGGGCGATGTTGTTTTTATGTCCTAAACATGCCTGCAAAAAGTCGTAAAAAAATTCAACTTCTAAGTCACTCTTAAAATACGGGCGCGCGCGCAAGCGAGAAAATCCGACCAATTGTTTCTAGATCAAGGAAAGAAAAAAGTTCCAGATCGTCAAAACAATAATATATCGTCATTGGATTTGGGATGAGATTATGCCTGCTACTTAACCACCTTAACCCACTTGAACATTAGTAGAAATGACTTCAATGGAACTTTCCAAACAGTAATTTTTGAACTCACTGAGAGGGCCTACGAAGCTGTTGCTATAAGTATTCAAAATTCTTAAGAATCTGAGCTTTGAAATTCCAGGTGGAAAAGTTGAGTTGAAGGAGTTATGGCTGATGTCCAGTGTTCAAGTGGGTTAAGGTGGTTAAGTAGCGGATTTGGGATGAGATTATGCCTGCTAAGTTAAACTCAACGGGTCAATTCCACAAACCCTTGCCATGCTACCTAAACTAACATTCCTTGATTTAAGCAACAACTATTTCAATGGCAAAATTCCACGTCTGCAAAAAACCAGCTCAAAATTCGTTTTCTAGGTGCATGTTTTGTTGTTTCGCGTTCTTGAGTTTTTGGCGCATAAAAAATTCATATTTAATCCGTCCCTTGTCGGAAAATTCTCGTTTTTTGTGGGCGATGTTGTTTTTATGTCCTAAAGATGCCTGCAAAAAATCGTAAAAAAATTCAACTTCTAAGTCACTCTTATAATACGGGCGCACGCGCGCACGCGGATGCGCGCGAGCGAGAAAATCCCACCAATTGTTTCCAGATCAAGAAAAGAAAAAAATTCCAGATCTAAACAAAAATATAAGAGTGTAAAAGAGAAAGGAAAAAAATTTGGTGTAGACTGTTTTGTTGTTTCGCGTTCTTGAGTTTTTGGCGAGTAAAAAATTCATATTTAATCTGTCCCTTGTCGGAAAATTCTCGTTTTTTGTGGGCGATGTTGATTTTATGTCCTAAACATGCCTGCAAAAAATCGTAAAAAAATTCAACTTCTAAGTCACTCTTAAAATACGGGCGCGCGCGCAAGCGAGAAAATCCGACCAATTGTTTCTAGATCAAGGAAAGAAAAAAGTTCCAGATCGTCAAAACAATAATATATCGTCATTGGATTTGGGATGAGATTATGCCTGCTACTTAACCACCTTAACCCACTTGAACATTAGTAGAAATGACTTCAATGGAACTTTCCAAACAGTAATTTTTGAACTCACTGAGAGGGCCTACGAAGCTGTTGCTATAAGTATTCAAAATTCTTAAGAATCTGAGCTTTGAAATTCCAGGTGGAAAAGTTGAGTTGAAGGAGTTATGGCTGATGTCCAGTGTTCAAGTGGGTTAAGGTGGTTAAGTAGCGGATTTGGGATGAGATTATGCCTGCTAAGTTAAACTCAACGGGTCAATTCCACAAACCCTTGCCATGCTACCTAAACTAACATTCCTTGATTTAAGCAACAACTATTTCAATGGCAAAATTCCACGTCTGCAAAAAACCAGCTCAAAATTCGTTTCTAGGTGCATGTTTTGTTGTTTCGCGTTCTTGAGTTTTTGGCGCATAAAAAATTCATATTTAATCCGTCCCTTGTCGGAAAATTCTCGTTTTTTGTGGGCGATGTTGTTTTTATGTCCTAAAGATGCCTGCAAAAAATCGTAAAAAAATTCAACTTCTAAGTCACTCTTATAATACGGGCGCACGCGCGCACGCGGATGCGCGCGCGCGAGAAAATCCCACCAATTGTTTCCAGATCAAGAAAAGAAAAAAAATTCCAGATCTAAACAAAAATATAAGAGTGTAAAAGAGAAAGGAAAAAAATTTGGTGTAGACTGTTTTGTTGTTTCGCGTTCTTGAGTTTTTGGCGCGTAAAAAATTCATATTTAATCTGTCCCTTGTCGGAAAATTCTCGTTTTTTGTGGGCGATGTTGTTTTTATGTCCTAAACATGCCTGCAAAAAATCGTAAAAAAATTCAACTTCTAAGTCACTCTTAAAATACGGGCGCGCGCGCAAGCGAGAAAATCCGACCAATTGTTTCTAGATCAAGGAAAGAAAAAAGTTCCAGATCGTCAAAACAATAATATATCGTCATTGGATTTGGGATGAGATTATGCCTGCTACTTAACCACCTTAACCCACTTGAACATTAGTAGAAATGACTTCAATGGAACTTTCCAAACAGTAATTTTTGAACTCACTGAGAGGGCCTACGAAGCTGTTGCTATAAGTATTCAAAATTCTTAAGAATCTGAGCTTTGAAATTCCAGGTGGAAAAGTTGAGTTGAAGGAGTTATGGCTGATGTCCAGTGTTCAAGTGGGATAAGGTGGTTAAGTAGCGGAATTGGGATGAGATTATGCCTGCTAGGTTAAACTCAACGGGTCAATTCCACAAACCCTTGCCATGCTACCTAAACTAACATTCCTTGATTTAAGCAACAACTATTTCAATGGCAAAATTCCACGTCTGCAAAAAATCAGCTCAAAATTCGTTTTCTAGGTGCATGTTTTGTTGTTTCGCGTTCTTGAGTTTTTGGCGCATAAAAAATTCATATTTAATCCGTCCCTTGTCGGAAAATTCTCGTTTTTTGTGGGCGATGTTGTTTTTATGTCCTAAAGATGCCTGCAAAAAATCGTAAAAAAATTCAACTTCTAAGTCACTCTTATAATACGGGCGCACGCGCGCACGCGGATGCGCGCGAGCGAGAAAATCCCACCAATTGTTTCCAGATCAAGAAAAGAAAAAAATTCCAGATCTAAACAAAAATATAAGAGTGTAAAAGAGAAAGGAAAAAAATTTGGTGTAGACTGTTTTGTTGTTTCGCGTTCTTGAGTTTTTGGCGAGTAAAAAATTCATATTTAATCTGTCCCTTGTCGGAAAATTCTCGTTTTTTGTGGGCGATGTTGATTTTATGTCCTAAACATGCCTGCAAAAAATCGTAAAAAAATTCAACTTCTAAGTCACTCTTAAAATACGGGCGCGCGCGCAAGCGAGAAAATCCGACCAATTGTTTCTAGATCAAGGAAAGAAAAAAGTTCCAGATCGTCAAAACAATAATATATCGTCATTGGATTTGGGATGAGATTATGCCTGCTACTTAACCACCTTAACCCACTTGAACATTAGTAGAAATGACTTCAATGGAACTTTCCAAACAGTAATTTTTGAACTCACTGAGAGGGCCTACGAAGCTGTTGCTATAAGTATTCAAAATTCTTAAGAATCTGAGCTTTGAAATTCCAGGTGGAAAAGTTGAGTTGAAGGAGTTATGGCTGATGTCCAGTGTTCAAGTGGGATAAGGTGGTTAAGTAGCGGAATTGGGATGAGATTATGCCTGCTAGGTTAAACTCAACGGGTCAATTCCACAAACCCTTGCCATGCTACCTAAACTAACATTCCTTGATTTAAGCAACAACTATTTCAATGGCAAAATTCCACGTCTGCAAAAAACCAGCTCAAAATTCGTTTTCTAGGTGCATGTTTTGTTGTTTCGCGTTCTTGAGTTTTTGGCGCGTAAAAAATTCATATTTAATCTGTCCCTTGTCGGAAAATTCTCGTTTTTTGTGGGCGATGTTGTTTTTATGTCCTAAACATGCCTGCAAAAAGTCGTAAAAAAATTCAACTTCTAAGTCACTCTTAAAATACGGGCGCGCGCGCAAGCGAGAAAATCCGACCAATTGTTTCTAGATCAAGGAAAGAAAAAAGTTCCAGATCGTCAAAACAATAATATATCGTCATTGGATTTGGGATGAGATTATGCCTGCTACTTAACCACCTTAACCCACTTGAACATTAGTAGAAATGACTTCAATGGAACTTTCCAAACAGTAATTTTTGAACTCACTGAGAGGGCCTACGAAGCTGTTGCTATAAGTATTCAAAATTCTTAAGAATCTGAGCTTTGAAATTCCAGGTGGAAAAGTTGAGTTGAAGGAGTTATGGCTGATGTCCAGTGTTCAAGTGGGTTAAGGTGGTTAAGTAGCGGATTTGGGATGAGATTATGCCTGCTAAGTTAAACTCAACGGGTCAATTCCACAAACCCTTGCCATGCTACCTAAACTAACATTCCTTGATTTAAGCAACAACTATTTCAATGGCAAAATTCCACGTCTGCAAAAAACCAGCTCAAAATTCGTTTTCTAGGTGCATGTTTTGTTGTTTCGCGTTCTTGAGTTTTTGGCGCATAAAAAATTCATATTTAATCCGTCCCTTGTCGGAAAATTCTCGTTTTTTGTGGGCGATGTTGTTTTTATGTCCTAAAGATGCCTGCAAAAAATCGTAAAAAAATTCAACTTCTAAGTCACTCTTATAATACAGGCGCACGCGCGCACGCGGATGCGCGGCGAGCGAGAAAATCCCACCAATTGTTTCCAGATCAAGAAAAGAAAAAAATTCCAGATCTAAACAAAAATATAAGAGTGTAAAAGAGAAAGGAAAAAATTTGGTGTAGACTGTTTTGTTGTTTCGCGTTCTTGAGTTTTTGGCGCGTAAAAAATTCATATTTAATCTGTCCCTTGTCGGAAAATTCTCGTTTTTTGTGGGCGATGTTGATTTTATGTCCTAAACATGCCTGCAAAAAATCGTAAAAAAATTCAACTTCTAAGTCACTCTTAAAATACGGGCGCGCGCGCAAGCGAGAAAATCCGACCAATTGTTTCTAGATCAAGGAAAGAAAAAAGTTCCAGATCGTCAAAACAATAATATATCGTCATTGGATTTGGGATGAGATTATGCCTGCTACTTAACCACCTTAACCCACTTGAACATTAGTAGAAATGACTTCAATGGAACTTTCCAAACAGTAATTTTTGAACTCACTGAGAGGGCCTACGAAGCTGTTGCTATAAGTATTCAAAATTCTTAAGAATCTGAGCTTTGAAATTCCAGGTGGAAAAGTTGAGTTGAAGGAGTTATGGCTGATGTCCAGTGTTCAAGTGGGTTAAGGTGGTTAAGTAGCGGATTTGGGATGAGATTATGCCTGCTAAGTTAAACTCAACGGGTCAATTCCACAAACCCTTGCCATGCTACCTAAACTAACATTCCTTGATTTAAGCAACAACTATTTCAATGGCAAAATTCCACGTCTGCAAAAAACCAGCTCAAAATTCGTTTTCTAGGTGCATGTTTTGTTGTTTCGCGTTCTTGAGTTTTTGGCGCATAAAAAATTCATATTTAATCCGTCCCTTGTCGGAAAATTCTCGTTTTTTGTGGGCGATGTTGTTTTTATGTCCTAAAGATGCCTGCAAAAAATCGTAAAAAAATTCAACTTCTAAGTCACTCTTATAATACGGGCGCACGCGCGCACGCGGATGCGCGCGCGCGAGAAAATCCCACCAATTGTTTCCAGATCAAGAAAAGAAAAAAAATTCCAGATCTAAACAAAAATATAAGAGTGTAAAAGAGAAAGGAAAAAAATTTGGTGTAGACTGTTTTGTTGTTTCGCGTTCTTGAGTTTTTGGCGCGTAAAAAATTCATATTTAATCTGTCCCTTGTCGGAAAATTCTCGTTTTTTGTGGGCGATGTTGTTTTTATGTCCTAAACATGCCTGCAAAAAATCGTAAAAAAATTCAACTTCTAAGTCACTCTTAAAATACGGGCGCGCGCGCAAGCGAGAAAATCCGACCAATTGTTTCTAGATCAAGGAAAGAAAAAAGTTCCAGATCGTCAAAACAATAATATATCGTCATTGGATTTGGGATGAGATTATGCCTGCTACTTAACCACCTTAACCCACTTGAACATTAGTAGAAATGACTTCAATGGAACTTTCCAAACAGTAATTTTTGAACTCACTGAGAGGGCCTACGAAGCTGTTGCTATAAGTATTCAAAATTCTTAAGAATCTGAGCTTTGAAATTCCAGGTGGAAAAGTTGAGTTGAAGGAGTTATGGCTGATGTCCAGTGTTCAAGTGGGATAAGGTGGTTAAGTAGCGGAATTGGGATGAGATTATGCCTGCTAGGTTAAACTCAACGGGTCAATTCCACAAACCCTTGCCATGCTACCTAAACTAACATTCCTTGATTTAAGCAACAACTATTTCAATGGCAAAATTCCACGTCTGCAAAAAACCAGCTCAAAATTCGTTTTCTAGGTGCATGTTTTGTTGTTTCGCGTTCTTGAGTTTTTGGCGCATAAAAAATTCATATTTAATCCGTCCCTTGTCGGAAAATTCTCGTTTTTTGTGGGCGATGTTGTTTTTATGTCCTAAAGATGCCTGCAAAAAATCGTAAAAAAATTCAACTTCTAAGTCACTCTTATAATACGGGCGCACGCGCGCACGCGGATGCGCGCGCGCGAGAAAATCCCACCAATTGTTTCCAGATCAAGAAAAGAAAAAAAAATCCAGATCTAAACAAAAATATAAGAGTGTAAAAGAGAAAGGAAAAAAATTTGGTGTAGACTGTTTTGTTGTTTCGCGTTCTTGAGTTTTTGGCGCGTAAAAAATTCATATTTAATCTGTCCCTTGTCGGAAAATTCTCGTTTTTGTGGGCGATGTTGTTTTTATGTCCTAAACATGCCTGCAAAAAATCGTAAAAAAATTCAACTTCTAAGTCACTCTTAAAATACGGGCGCGCGCGCAAGCGAGAAAATCCGACCAATTGTTTCTAGATCAAGGAAAGAAAAAAGTTCCAGATCGTCAAAACAATAATATATCGTCATTGGATTTGGGATGAGATTATGCCTGCTACTTAACCACCTTAACCCACTTGAACATTAGTAGAAATGACTTCAATGGAACTTTCCAAACAGTAATTTTTGAACTCACTGAGAGGGCCTACGAAGCTGTTGCTATAAGTATTCAAAATTCTTAAGAATCTGAGCTTTGAAATTCCAGGTGGAAAAGTTGAGTTGAAGGAGTTATGGCTGATGTCCAGTGTTCAAGTGGGTTAAGGTGGTTAAGTAGCGGATTTGGGATGAGATTATGCCTGCTAAGTTAAACTCAACGGGTCAATTCCACAAACCCTTGCCATGCTACCTAAACTAACATTCCTTGATTTAAGCAACAACTATTTCAATGGCAAAATTCCACGTCTGCAAAAAACCAGCTCAAAATTCGTTTTCTAGGTGCATGTTTTGTTGTTTCGCGTTCTTGAGTTTTTGGCGCATAAAAAATTCATATTTAATCCGTCCCTTGTCGGAAAATTCTCGTTTTTTGTGGGCGATGTTGTTTTTATGTCCTAAAGATGCCTGCAAAAAATCGTAAAAAAATTCAACTTCTAAGTCACTCTTATAATACGGGCGCACGCGCGCACGCGGATGCGCGCGCGCGAGAAAATCCCACCAATTGTTTCCAGATCAAGAAAAGAAAAAAAATTCCAGATCTAAACAAAAATATAAGAGTGTAAAAGAGAAAGGAAAAAAATTTGGTGTAGACTGTTTTGTTGTTTCGCGTTCTTGAGTTTTTGGCGCGTAAAAAATTCATATTTAATCTGTCCCTTGTCGGAAAATTCTCGTTTTTTGTGGGCGATGTTGTTTTATGTCCTAAACATGCCTGCAAAAAATCGTAAAAAAATTCAACTTCTAAGTCACTCTTAAAATACGGGCGCGCGCGCAAGCGAGAAAATCCGACCAATTGTTTCTAGATCAAGGAAAGAAAAAAGTTCCAGATCGTCAAAACAATAATATATCGTCATTGGATTTGGGATGAGATTATGCCTGCTACTTAACCACCTTAACCCACTTGAACATTAGTAGAAATGACTTCAATGGAACTTTCCAAACAGTAATTTTTGAACTCACTGAGAGGGCCTACGAAGCTGTTGCTATAAGTATTCAAAATTCTTAAGAATCTGAGCTTTGAAATTCCAGGTGGAAAAGTTGAGTTGAAGGAGTTATGGCTGATGTCCAGTGTTCAAGTGGGATAAGGTGGTTAAGTAGCGGAATTGGGATGAGATTATGCCTGCTAGGTTAAACTCAACGGGTCAATTCCACAAACCCTTGCCATGCTACCTAAACTAACATTCCTTGATTTAAGCAACAACTATTTCAATGGCAAAATTCCACGTCTGCAAAAAACCAGCTCAAAATTCGTTTTCTAGGTGCATGTTTTGTTGTTTCGCGTTCTTGAGTTTTTGGCGCATAAAAAATTCATATTTAATCCGTCCCTTGTCGGAAAATTCTCGTTTTTTGTGGGCGATGTTGTTTTTATGTCCTAAAGATGCCTGCAAAAAATCGTAAAAAAATTCAACTTCTAAGTCACTCTTATAATACGGGCGCACGCGCGCACGCGGATGCGCGCGCGCGAGAAAATCCCACCAATTGTTTCCAGATCAAGAAAAGAAAAAAAAATCCAGATCTAAACAAAAATATAAGAGTGTAAAAGAGAAAGGAAAAAAATTTGGTGTAGACTGTTTTGTTGTTTCGCGTTCTTGAGTTTTTGGCGCGTAAAAAATTCATATTTAATCTGTCCCTTGTCGGAAAATTCTCGTTTTTTGTGGGCGATGTTGTTTTTATGTCCTAAACATGCCTGCAAAAAATCGTAAAAAAATTCAACTTCTAAGTCACTCTTAAAATACGGGCGCGCGCGCAAGCGAGAAAATCCGACCAATTGTTTCTAGATCAAGGAAAGAAAAAAGTTCCAGATCGTCAAAACAATAATATATCGTCATTGGATTTGGGATGAGATTATGCCTGCTACTTAACCACCTTAACCCACTTGAACATTAGTAGAAATGACTTCAATGGAACTTTCCAAACAGTAATTTTTGAACTCACTGAGAGGGCCTACGAAGCTGTTGCTATACGTATTCAAAATTCTTAAGAATCTGAGCTTTGAAATTCCAGGTGGAAAAGTTGAGTTGAAGGAGTTATGGCTGATGTCCAGTGTTCAAGTGGGTTAAGGTGGTTAAGTAGCGGATTTGGGATGAGATTATGCCTGCTAAGTTAAACTCAACGGGTCAATTCCACAAACCCTTGCCATGCTACCTAAACTAACATTCCTTGATTTAAGCAACAACTATTTCAATGGCAAAATTCCACGTCTGCAAAAAACCAGCTCAAAATTCGTTTTCTAGGTGCATGTTTTGTTGTTTCGCGTTCTTGAGTTTTTGGCGCATAAAAAATTCATATTTAATCCGTCCCTTGTCGGAAAATTCTCGTTTTTTGTGGGCGATGTTGTTTTTATGTCCTAAAGATGCCTGCAAAAAATCGTAAAAAAATTCAACTTCTAAGTCACTCTTATAATACGGGCGCACGCGCGCACGCGGATGCGCGCGAGCGAGAAAATCCCACCAATTGTTTCCAGATCAAGAAAAGAAAAAAATTCCAGATCTAAACAAAAATATAAGAGTGTAAAAGAGAAAGGAAAAAAATTTGGTGTAGACTGTTTTGTTGTTTCGCGTTCTTGAGTTTTTGGCGAGTAAAAAATTCATATTTAATCTGTCCCTTGTCGGAAAATTCTCGTTTTTTGTGGGCGATGTTGATTTTATGTCCTAAACATGCCTGCAAAAAATCGTAAAAAAATTCAACTTCTAAGTCACTCTTAAAATACGGGCGCGCGCGCAAGCGAGAAAATCCGACCAATTGTTTCTAGATCAAGGAAAGAAAAAAGTTCCAGATCGTCAAAACAATAATATATCGTCATTGGATTTGGGATGAGATTATGCCTGCTACTTAACCACCTTAACCCACTTGAACATTAGTAGAAATGACTTCAATGGAACTTTCCAAACAGTAATTTTTGAACTCACTGAGAGGGCCTACGAAGCTGTTGCTATAAGTATTCAAAATTCTTAAGAATCTGAGCTTTGAAATTCCAGGTGGAAAAGTTGAGTTGAAGGAGTTATGGCTGATGTCCAGTGTTCAAGTGGGATAAGGTGGTTAAGTAGCGGAATTGGGATGAGATTATGCCTGCTAGGTTAAACTCAACGGGTCAATTCCACAAACCCTTGCCATGCTACCTAAACTAACATTCCTTGATTTAAGCAACAACTATTTCAATGGCAAAATTCCACGTCTGCCAAAAACCAGCTCAAAATTCGTTTTCTAGGTGCATGTTTTGTTGTTTCGCGTTCTTGAGTTTTTGGCGCGTAAAAAATTCATATTTAATCTGTCCCTTGTCGGAAAATTCTTGTTTTTTGTGGGCGATGTTGTTTTTATGTCCTAAACATGCCTG
This sequence comes from Medicago ruthenica, assembly GCA_018208015.1. Classification (NCBI taxonomy): domain Eukaryota; kingdom Viridiplantae; phylum Streptophyta; class Magnoliopsida; order Fabales; family Fabaceae; genus Medicago; species Medicago ruthenica. The sequence goes on along the minus strand of CM031377.1, from coordinate 78,508,664 downwards.
CAAAAAATCGTAAAAAAATTCAACTTCTAAGTCACTCTTAAAATACGGGCGCGCGCGCAAGCGAGAAAATCCGATCAATTGTTTCTAGATCAAGGAAAGAAAAAAGTTCCAGATCGTCAAAACAATAATATATCGTCATTGGATTTGGGATGAGATTATGCCTGCTACTTAACCACCTTAACCCACTTGAACATTAGTAGAAATGACTTCAATGGAACTTTCCAAACAGTAATTTTTGAACTCACTGAGAGGGCCTACGAAGCTGTTGCTATAAGTATTCAAAATTCTTAAGAATCTGAGCTTTGAAATTCCAGGTGGAAAAGTTGAGTTGAAGGAGTTATGGCTGATGTCCAGTGTTCAAGTGGGTTAAGGTGGTTAAGTAGCGGATTTGGGATGAGATTATGCCTGCTAAGTTAAACTCAACGGGTCAATTCCACAAACCCTTGCCATGCTACCTAAACTAACATTCCTTGATTTAAGCAACAACTATTTCAATGGCAAAATTCCACGTCTGCAAAAAAACCAGCTCAAAATTCGTTTTCTAGGTGCATGTTTTGTTGTTTCGCGTTCTTGAGTTTTTGGCGCATAAAAAATTCATATTTAATCCGTCCCTTGTCGGAAAATTCTCGTTTTTTGTGGGCGATGTTGTTTTTATGTCCTAAAGATGCCTGCAAAAAATCGTAAAAAAATTCAACTTCTAAGTCACTCTTATAATACGGGCGCACGCGCGCACGCGGATGCGCGCGAGCGAGAAAATCCCACCAATTGTTTCCAGATCAAGAAAAGAAAAAAATTCCAGATCTAAACAAAAATATAAGAGTGTAAAAGAGAAAGGAAAAAAAATTTGGTGTAGACTGTTTTGTTGTTTCGCGTTCTTGAGTTTTTGGCGAGTAAAAAATTCATATTTAATCTGTCCCTTGTCGGAAAATTCTCGTTTTTTGTGGGCGATGTTGATTTTATGTCCTAAACATGCCTGCAAAAAATAGTAAAAAATTCAACTTCTAAGTCACTCTTAAAATACGGGCGCGCGCGCAAGCGAGAAAATCCGACCAATTGTTTCTAGATCAAGGAAAGAAAAAAGTTCCAGATCGTCAAAACAATAATATATCGTCATTGGATTTGGGATGAGATTATGCCTGCTACTTAACCACCTTAACCCACTTGAACATTAGTAGAAATGACTTCAATGGAACTTTCCAAACAGTAATTTTTGAACTCACTGAGAGGGCCTACGAAGCTGTTGCTATAAGTATTCAAAATTCTTAAGAATCTGAGCTTTGAAATTCCAGGTGGAAAAGTTGAGTTGAAGGAGTTATGGCTGATGTCCAGTGTTCAAGTGGGATAAGGTGGTTAAGTAGCGGAATTGGGATGAGATTATGCCTGCTAGGTTAAACTCAACGGGTCAATTCCACAAACCCTTGCCATGCTACCTAAACTAACATTCCTTGATTTAAGCAACAACTATTTCAATGGCAAAATTCCACGTCTGCAAAAAACCAGCTCAAAATTCGTTTTCTAGGTGCATGTTTTGTTGTTTCGCGTTCTTGAGTTTTTGGCGCGTAAAAAATTCATATTTAATCTGTCCCTTGTCGGAAAATTCTCGTTTTTTGTGGGCGATGTTGTTTTTATGTCCTAAACATGCCTGCAAAAAGTCGTAAAAAAATTCAACTTCTAAGTCACTCTTAAAATACGGGCGCGCGCGCAAGCGAGAAAATCCGACCAATTGTTTCTAGATCAAGGAAAGAAAAAAGTTCCAGATCGTCAAAACAATAATATATCGTCATTGGATTTGGGATGAGATTATGCCTGCTACTTAACCACCTTAACCCACTTGAACATTAGTAGAAATGACTTCAATGGAACTTTCCAAACAGTAATTTTTGAACTCACTGAGAGGGCCTACGAAGCTGTTGCTATAAGTATTCAAAATTCTTAAGAATCTGTGTAACACCCATATTAAGATTGCCTAGGATCTTATACGAGTATTAAAATTTCGTATTGGATACATTAATTTACAATATAACATTCATCCAAATATTACATAACATTGTAATATTACAAAATCCAAGGTTAATACAATCCTCTTATTACTTATACATCAAGTAACACAACATATAATACATTAACTATAAACAGATAACAACAGCATGATCAGTCCGTAGCTTTCCCCTTACCCTTGTTGCGTGCTGATTGCGATCCTGCCTGTGAACCTGCACCAGAAGGAATGGGATGAGACATAATGTCTCAGTGAGCTCTACCCAACCTACTGTTAGGCAACCACAGGGAACCTAGGGTCGCCATGCCTACCTTGGCAATTTAGGGGAAATCTAGAATCGCCAAGTCTTTAATCTGCCTATGACTTTAACTATAATCTATCTTTAACTGTGAACTTCCTGTAACTATAACTTTTACTATGACTGTATAACATAAAGCAATAAAGTGTTTTATGTTAGCTGTTAGCGTTGAACAAACAATTAATCTGAGTTCATTTTACGGAGGGCACCCCGGGTGGAGCAACCCCGAGATACGTCTCCCTATGAACCGGTGAAACTCCTATCATATCAGGCTATCACCGGACTCCCTATGAAATTGCATGTGGATAACCCTCTCGGAGAAATCCCATCCGGCGTATCCCGGAGTCTGCTGAACATGCCTATGACTTTGAGTTATCATTATTCTTTGACTTTGATCTATGAGTGTATAAATACATATACATGACTATTACTTTGAACATATAAACATTTCCTGTAATCTATAAACTTGGCTTATCGTTCTCATAAGCCTCCTATAATTGTTGGAGATCCAACTCTATGAACATATCTTAAACTATGATTGATGGAATAATTCCATACCTATGTATTCCAAAGGAACACTTCTATAACTTTGTTTACCTCTTAGGGCTCTCTAACAATCAAACTATAAGCCTTCCCTAATGATCTAATCATGCTCTAAGGGATAGGTTCCTTAACGTTTAAAAGAAGTGCATAGCCTTTACACATCGCTTAATGAGTTTGGAATTGCATTGGATGGCTAAAATGGTGCATTAAAAGTTGGAAAATTTTTGCATTCTGTCCCCTTCAAAATCGTGACACGATTTTGGAATCGTGTCACGATTCCATGCCCAGAATTCGTGTTTTGCACTGCCTATAAAATCGTGACACGGTTGTAAAATCGTGACACGATTTTACCTGCAGTTGGACAGAAAAGGGCAGTTTCAAAGCATAGTTTTCACCATTTTTGGCACAATTCAATACACCCAAACATCATACAGCTTATGGCTTATTTCTAAGTCCTAATAACAACCTATAACATGTGAAATCAAGGAAAACCATCAAAGGGAAAAACTAGGGTTCTATGATTCACAAAAGGATCCAATGACTATAAAACTTGAAACTTAAGCAAGGAGGGTTCTAAAACCCACTAGGAGCTCACCTTAATCCCAAGAAGTTGCTTGCTAAGCTTAAAATCCAAGTCCTAGCTTCAAATCCCAAAAGCTCTTCTCAAGAAAACTCTACTCCTTAGCTTGCTATTACTTCTTCTTGCTCCAAAATCTCCAGCAAAAGCTTGCTTACCACAAGAGAGTTTTGGGGAGGAATTTCTAGGTTAAAGGATGATGATTTGATGATGAAGATGGTGAGGAGAATGGGGCGAAAATGAGGGGAAAGGAAAGGGAAAAATTCAGATTTTGGGAGAGAAAGAAATGAGTAGAAAACCTTAAGAAAATTCATATATATCCAAAAGCCTTTCCCTCTTATTTACTATTATGCCACTACTTAATTACGACCTTGCCATTGCTTGCATACGAAGTTTCTAACACTTATAACTGATACATTTAAGCGGGATATTACACTCTACCCCCCTTAAAGAAATTTCGTCCTCGAAATTTAGAAATTACCTGTAAAAAGATGCGGGTAGCTCTCCATCATCTCTGATTCCAATTCCCATGTAGCTTCGCCATAGGGAGAACCTTTCCATATGACTTTAACAATTGGAATCTCTTTATTCCTCAATGCTTTAACATCACGTTCAACAATCCGTTCCGGTTCGGATCGAAAAGTCAAATCTGATCTTAAGTCAATAGTCTCCAACTCCACTGGTTGATGAGGATCAGGAATGAACTTCCTTAACTGTGAAACATGGAAAACATCATGTAATCCTGACATCGCCGGTGGCAGAGCCAATTGGTAAGCTGCTGGTCCGACACGTTTAAGTATCTCAAATGGCCCAATAAATCTTGGACTCAATTTCTTTGTTCTGAAAACACCTCGCAATCCCAACTTAGGGGTAACTTTCAGGAAAACATGATCTCCCACTTCAAACTCTAGAGGTCTTCGCCTCTTGTCCGCATAACTCTTCTGTCGACTTTGAGCAGTTCTAATCTTATCCTGGATGGATTTAATCTTCAAAGTGGTTTCCTGGATGATCTCAGGTCCCAAAATACTTTTATCTCCAACTTCTGACCAACAAAGCGGTGTTCTACACCTCCTGCCATACAGTGCCTCATAGGGTGCCATTCCGATGCTAGAATGGTAACTATTATTATACGAAAATTCAATCAAAGGCAGATGGTGATTCCAATTTCCTCCATCTTCTAAAATGCATGCACGTAACATATCCTCCAATGTCTGTATAGTTCTCTCTGATTGTCCATCTGTTTGAGGATGATGAGACGTACTCAACTTTAACCTTGTTCCCAAAGCCTTCTGAAAAGCTTTCCAAAAATGAGAAGTGAAGATAGGATCTCTATCTGACACAATGCTGGTCGGAACACCATGTAGTTTCACAATCTCCGCTATGAACAACTCTGCATACTGAGCAGCCCTGTAAGTAGTCCTAACCGGTAAAAAGTGAGCAGACTTTGTTAACCGATCGACAACTACCCAAATTGAATCATGTCCCCGTTGAGTCCGAGGTAACCCTGTCACAAAATCCATAGAGATTTCTTCCCATTTCCACTGAGGGATCTCCAATGGTACAAGCATCCCTGCCGGCCTCTGATGTTCAATTTTCACTTGTTGACACACAATACAACGTGATACGAATTCCGCAACTACATTCGCCTTTCCAGGGTGATACTTTAACTCGAAATCAAAATCCTTTAAATATTCCATCCATCTTCTCTGTCTCATGTTCAGTTCCCGTTGGTCGAACAAATACTTTAAACTTTTGTGGTCACTGAACAAATCAAATTGTGCTCCATACAAATGGTGTCTCCACACTTTTAAAGCAAAAACTATTGCCGCCAACTCAAGGTCATGAGTGGGGTAATTCTCCTCATGAGATTTAAGCTGCCGAGAAGCATAAGCTATCACATTACCTTCTTGCATAAGCACACTGCCCAGTCCTTTGGAGGACGCATCACAATAAACCACATATCTCTTTTCAGGGTCAGGTATTGCTAAAACTGGAGCCTTGGACAATTTCTTCCGCAAAGTCCGGAAACTTTTCTCACAATCTTCGTCCCAGACGAAAGGCACATCTTTCCTTGTGAGGCGTGTCAAAGGCAAAGCAATCTGTGAAAATCTCATAATAAATCTCCGGTAGTAACCTGCTAAACCGAGGAAACTCCGAACCTCTGTTACATTCGTTGGTCTGGCCCAATTAAGGACAGCTTCAACCTTTGATGAGTCAACTGACACTCCTCCTTTAGAAATAACATGCCCCAGAAACTGGATTTCCGATAACCAAAATTCGCATTTGCTGAATTTTGCATATAACTGATTTTCTCTAAGGATGTCCAAAACAATCCTCAGATGTTGAGCATGTTCCTGTGAGTCCTTTGAATAGATCAAAATATCATCTATGAAGATTACAACAAACTGATCCAGGTAAGGCTGAAAAATCCTATTCATGTAATCCATGAACACTGCTGGAGCATTAGTCACTCCAAACGGCATAACCAAAAATTCATAATGTCCGTAACGTGTTCTGAACGCCGTCTTGGACACATCTGATGATTTGATACGAATCTGGTGGTATCCTGATCTGAGATCAATCTTTGAAAACACTGCAGCTCCTTTGAGTTGATCCAAGAGATCATCAATCCTTGGTAACGGATACTTGTTCTTAATTGTTACTTTATTCAACCGACGGTAGTCAATGCACAATCTCATGCTACCATCCTTCTTCTTAACCAACAACACTGGCGCACCCCAAGGTGATACACTGGGCCTGATGAAATGTTTCTGAATCAAGTCTTCTAACTGAGACTTCAATTCCTTTAACTCTGATGGTGACATTCTATAAGGCGCCACTGATACTGGTTCTGATCCTGGGATGAGATCAATAGAAAACTCAACTTCCCGTTCCGGGGGTAAATTACTTATTTCTGAAGGAAAAACATCCAAATAGTCACTGACAACAGGAATGTCACTGGGACTCAGCTCTGATTCTGAAGTCACAGTAACCATCACATAAAAACCATTATCCTGGGCACACATAAGCTGAGTAAGCTGATGCGTGCGGTTGATTAATTCTGATAAAGCCACACCTTCAGTCGTATCATCTGTAGGCATAAAGATACACTTCTCCGCACATCCAATATACACATGATTGGCAGATAACCAATCCATTCCTAGAATCACATCAAGTTGTATCATAGGAAGACACACCAAATCTATATAGTATGTCTTGCTAGATACTGTAATCGGGCAATTTTCACATATAAAACTAGCTACTACTCCGCCTTCAGTAGCGGTGGATACCGTCATAGGTGGTATCAACGGTGACATAGACAATTGTAATGCTTCTACACACTTGTAAGAAATAAATGAACATGTAGCACCACAATCAAATAGCACCTTAACTGGAGTTTGGCCTAAGTAACACATACCGGCAATTAAGTCTTCATTTGCCAAAGCCTTCTGGCCATCAAGGGAGTACACTCTACCCTTACTTGTTGTAGTACCTTCAGCTCCACTTTTACCTCTTCTTTCTGGACAATTTGCTAAAAAGTGTCCCGGCTGTCTACACCCGAAACACACACCGGTTTGCTTCATGCATTCACCGTGATGCATCTTTCCACAATATTTACAAGCAGGACTCGCCTGGTGTTGAAACGTCTGCTTACCCCTCTTAGGGGAACCCTTTGGCTTGTTCTCTTGATACCGATCTGGAAATTTACCTTTCTCTTTTCATATGCTGCAGCTTTTTCTTTCGCGGTCTTGGCAAAACCCGCTTCCGCAACCAAACTATCATGAACCATCTCGTCATAGCTAGTGTTTCTTTGTAAACTTACTGCTGTATCAATCTCGCCTCTCAACCCACGTCTATACTGATTCATCTTCCAATTCTCATTAGCGGCATACTCGTTGTGAGAGGAGTAATACGACAACTCTTCAAACTTCTTTGTGAACTCGGTGACTGACATGCCACCTTGCTTCAACTCAAGAAATTCCTGTTCTTTCTTCACTTTATAAGACATCGGGATATACTTCTCTATCATAGCTTCCTTGAAGTTATCCCAGTTAATCTCAACATCGTTTGCTATCATTCGGCGTTGAGCGGATTCCCACCAATCTTCCGCTGCGCCTCTGAACTGGTTAGTGGCCAACAATACTTTACTTTCTTCAGGGCAATCCACCATCCGGAACACTTTCTCTATCTGTTTCAGCCATCTCTTGGTCTCTGGAGGTTCACCTTCCCCATTGAACTCGGGAGGATGATTCCTGTTAAACTCCCGGTAGGACGGATTCGCCACTGCTGGTGGTGGTGTCTGCTGCTGAGCACCTTGTCCATGGTGCATCATTCCCATCCATTCTTGCTGAGCTTGGGCCTGTTGTTGGGCTTGCTGCTGCATCATGAGCATCATCTCCTGATGCTGTAACGCAGCCTGAGCTTGCTGCTCTTGGTATTGTTGCTGCAACGCCTGTTGCTGTTGCATCATCTGAGCCCAAAATTGCATATTAGGGTCTCCTCCGGCTTCCTCAGCATTAGCCTGATTCGATCTAGGCCTGCCAGGACCTCTTCTCCTCCCAGACATATTATCCTAACTGTCATACACAAGTCAAAGTGATCAGTTTCAACAAGATATAACATTTAGAATAACGTCCCGGATCCAAGAGATCCACAAACTTGAATTGTATTTTAATGACCCAAGGCACGGTCTGAATCGACCTGCTCTGATACCAAATTGTAACACCCATATTAAGATTGCCTAGGATCTTATACGAGTATTAAAATTTCGTATTGGATACATTAATTTACAATATAACATTCATCCAAATATTACATAACATTGTAATATTACAAAATCCAAGGTTAATACAATCCTCTTATTACTTATACATCAAGTAACACAACATATAATACATTAACTATAAACAGATAACAACAGCACGATCAGTCCGTAGCTTTCCCCTTACCCTTGTTGCGTGCTGATTGCGATCCTGCCTGTGAACCTGCACCAGAAGGAATGGGATGAGACATAATGTCTCAGTGAGCTCTACCCAACCTACTGTTAGGCAACCACAGGGAACCTAGGGTCGCCATGCCTACCTTGGCAATTTAGGGGAAATCTAGAATCGCCAAGTCTTTAATCTGCCTATGACTTTAACTATAATCTATCTTTAACTGTGAACTTCCTGTAACTATAACTTTTACTATGACTGTATAACATAAAGCAATAAAGTGTTTTATGTTAGCTGTTAGCGTTGAACAAACAATTAATCTGAGTTCATTTTACGGAGGGCACCCCGGGTGGAGCAACCCCGAGATACGTCTCCCTATGAACCGGTGAAACTCCTATCATATCAGGCTATCACCGGACTCCCTATGAAATTGCATGTGGATAACCCTCTCGGAGAAATCCCATCCGGCGTATCCCGGAGTCTGCTGAACATGCCTATGACTTTGAGTTATCATTATTCTTTGACTTTGATCTATGAGTGTATAAATACATATACATGACTATTACTTTGAACATATAAACATTTCCTGTAATCTATAAACTTGGCTTATCGTTCTCATAAGCCTCCTATAATTGTTGGAGATCCAACTCTATGAACATATCTTAAACTATGATTGATGGAATAATTCCATACCTATGTATTCCAAAGGAACACTTCTATAACTTTGTTTACCTCTTAGGGCTCTCTAACAATCAAACTATAAGCCTTCCCTAATGATCTAATCATGCTCTAAGGGATAGGTTCCTTAACGTTTAAAAGAAGTGCATAGCCTTTACACATCGCTTAATGAGTTTGGAATTGCATTGGATGGCTAAAATGGTGCATTAAAAGTTGGAAAATTTTTGCATTCTGTCCCCTTCAAAATCGTGACACGATTTTGGAATCGTGTCACGATTCCATGCCCAGAATTCGTGTTTTGCACTGCCTATAAAATCGTGACACGGTTGTAAAATCGTGACACGATTTTACCTGCAGTTGGACAGAAAAGGGCAGTTTCAAAGCATAGTTTTCACCATTTTTGGCACAATTCAATACACCCAAACATCATACAGCTTATGGCTTATTTCTAAGTCCTAATAACAACCTATAACATGTGAAATCAAGGAAAACCATCAAAGGGAAAAACTAGGGTTCTATGATTCACAAAAGGATCCAATGACTATAAAACTTGAAACTTAAGCAAGGAGGGTTCTAAAACCCACTAGGAGCTCACCTTAATCCCAAGAAGTTGCTTGCTAAGCTTAAAATCCAAGTCCTAGCTTCAAATCCCAAAAGCTCTTCTCAAGAAAACTCTACTCCTTAGCTTGCTATTACTTCTTCTTGCTCCAAAATCTCCAGCAAAAGCTTGCTTACCACAAGAGAGTTTTGGGGAGGAATTTCTAGGTTAAAGGATGATGATTTGATGATGAAGATGGTGAGGAGAATGGGGCGAAAATGAGGGGAAAGGAAAGGGAAAAATTCAGATTTTGGGAGAGAAAGAAATGAGTAGAAAACCTTAAGAAAATTCATATATATCCAAAAGCCTTTCCCTCTTATTTACTATTATGCCACTACTTAATTACGACCTTGCCATTGCTTGCATACGAAGTTTCTAACACTTATAACTGATACATTTAAGCGGGATATTACAATCTGAGCTTTGAAATTCCAGGTGGAAAAGTTGAGTTGAAGGAGTTATGGCTGATGTCCAGTGTTCAAGTGGGTTAAGGTGGTTAAGTAGCGGATTTGGGATGAGATTATGCCTGCTAAGTTAAACTCAACGGGTCAATTCCACAAACCCTTGCCATGCTACCTAAACTAACATTCCTTGATTTAAGCAACAACTATTTCAATGGCAAAATTCCACGTCTGCAAAAAACCAGCTCAAAATTCGTTTTCTAGGTGCATGTTTTGTTGTTTCGCGTTCTTGAGTTTTTGGCGCATAAAAAATTCATATTTAATCCGTCCCTTGTCGGAAAATTCTCGTTTTTTGTGGGCGATGTTGTTTTTATGTCCTAAAGATGCCTGCAAAAAATCGTAAAAAAATTCAACTTCTAAGTCACTCTTATAATACGGGCGCACGCGCGCACGCGGATGCGCGCGAGCGAGAAAATCCCACCAATTGTTTCCAGATCAAGAAAAGAAAAAAATTCCAGATCTAAACAAAAATATAAGAGTGTAAAAGAGAAAGGAAAAAAATTTGGTGTAGACTGTTTTGTTGTTTCGCGTTCTTGAGTTTTTGGCGAGTAAAAAATTCATATTTAATCTGTCCCTTGTCGGAAAATTCTCGTTTTTTGTGGGCGATGTTGATTTTATGTCCTAAACATGCCTGCAAAAAATCGTAAAAAAATTCAACTTCTAAGTCACTCTTAAAATACGGGCGCGCGCGCAAGCGAGAAAATCCGACCAATTGTTTCTAGATCAAGGAAAGAAAAAAGTTCCAGATCGTCAAAACAATAATATATTGTAACACCCATACTAACTTTAACTAGTATATTAGCATGTGCGTTAAACTGATACTGGATACATTTAAAAATTTCAATAATAAAACTCATACATTACAAATGAAAGAATACATAATACTCGTTGTACAAGTAATCCAATATTTATACAATGCTTATACAAATGTCCACTAAGCTTCTGAGCTGGTACACAACGAGCAAATGCACTCCATCCAGTACCTCTATGAAGATCTTCGTCACGAATCTCTGACATGCCTGTAACCCTGCACCAGAAGGAATGGGATGAGACATAATGTCTCAGTGAGCTCTACCCAACCTACTGTTTGGCAACCACAGGGAACCTAGGATCGCCATGCCTACCTTGGCAATTTAGGGGAAATCTAGAATCGCCAAGTCTTTATCTGTCTATGACTATAAGTCTTCCTGTAACTATAACTTATACTGCCTATAACCTTTGCTGTGGCTGTCTATAATCATAACCGTAATCTGCCTATAACTTTAACTTAGTGATCGAGGGGAAGACCTAAGATCACTTTCTGATAACTATCTATATCTATAACTGTATGTTTCCTGTAACTATGACTGTAACTGTAACTTTGACTGTAACTATAAATCATAAAACGTATCAACAGTTCGATAGCAGTTTTATGTTAGCTGTTAGCGTTGAACAAACAATTATCTGAGTTCATTTTACGGAGGGCACCCCGGGTGGAGCAACCCCGAGATACGTCTCCCTATGAACCGGTGAAACTCCTATCATATCAGGCTATCACCGGACTCCCTATGAAATTGCATGTGGATAACCCTCTCGGAGAGATCCCATCCGGCGTATCCCGGAGTCTGCTGAACATGCCTATGACTGTGAAACGTGCAAGCACGCCAATAACTTTGATCTTTAATTCTTTAATTCTTTAACTTTAACGTATGAACATATAATCTGCCACTTTGATACTGTAACAAAACTGTAATCTATAACCTGTAATCTATAACCTTGGCTTATCGTTCTCATAAGCCTCCTATAATTGTTGGAAACCAACTCTATTAACTATATCTTTAATTATGATTGCTAAACATTCCATGCTTATGGATTCCAAAGGAACCTTTCTATGACTTGTTCACCTCTTTAGGCTCTCTAATCATTAAACTATAAGCCTTCCCTAATGATCTAATCATGCCCTAAGGGATTGATCCTTTAACACTATAAAGAGATACATAGCCATTACACATCGCTTAATGAGTTTGGGATAATGTTGGATAGCTGGAATGGTGCAAGTAAATGTGGAAAAATTTCATGTTCTGCCTCCTTCAAAATCGTGACACGATTTTGGAATCGTGTCACGATTCCATGCCCAGAATTCGTGTTTGTTCCTGCCTGTAAAATCGTGACACGGTTGCTGAATCGTGACACGATTTTACCTGCAGTTGGGCAACATAGGGCAGTTTCAAAGCATAAATTTCACCATTCTTGGCACAATCAAACACACCCAATCATCATACAGCTTATGGCACATTTCTAAGTCCTATAAACAGCTTATAACACGCTAGAACAAGGAATTACTATAAAGAGGAAGATTAGGGTTCTATAATCACAAACTTGACTATAAACTATAAACTTCAATACTTAAACAAGGAGGGTTCTAAAACCCACTAGGAGCTCACCTTAAACTTGATTCCAATCCTTGCCAAGCTTTAACTCAAAACCCTAGCTCCAAGCTCCAAAATCTCTACTCAAGAAATCCTCTACTCCTTGGCTTTCCTTGCTCCAAGTTTCACCAACAAAAGCTTGCTTATCACAAGAGAGTTTGGGGAGGAAAATACTAGGTTAAGGGTTAAAGATTGATGATGAAGTGAAGATGAAAGGGGAGGGCGAAAATGAGAGGAAAAGGGAGAGCAAATTTCAGATTTTTGAGGCAAAGAAAATGAGTAGAAACATTGCCCATTTTCATATTTATCCTATAACCATTTTCCCACAAATTACAAATATGCCATTGCCACTTATTTACATAATTGCCATTCCTTTCGTTTAGTTCCTGCAACACTGTTAAGTCACATTTAAGCGGGATATTACACTCTACCCCCCTTAAAAGAAATTTCGTCCTCGAAATTTAGAAAATCCTTCGAAGATCCTGTAAAGGTAAATTCTTTTACCTCTTTCTTTACTATGAAAATTTCCAATTCTTTTGCTTATTGGGATTCCATGGCAATTCTAACGTCTGACATATAGATTAGCCACGCGACTCGATTAAACCATATTGGTTAAAACTTGTTCTTTAGCCATGATTTTCATTTCTATAAACTATAACATATGACAATCTCTTTCCTGCCGAAAGGTCTAACGTATATTACATAACTATTATCTGTTAAGGCGTATGGTTATCTGAACCAACATATCCATGTTAACCTGAAGTCGTCGAGTCATTCTGTTTTTCCTCAATTATTCCAACTTTCCGAAGAATCTATTACATTACTTTTAATTCAGAAGAATTCTTATCTTTAACTTTCGCCTCGAAAGACGACCTGTTACTGTTACATTTGTATCATCCTTTATATAGGTTAGTCTTGCACCGCAAGCATCCGATATAGAGTATCCTTAAACGGAAGTGAAGCCTATTACAATTACCTTCACGTTTCAAATAGAAAGTGGTGACTGAACTTATGGTTTACGTTCCTTTCTTCCTGTTGTCCTGGTGTAGCTATTATCACAACCATAAGCATTGCTCACATTCCCTTTGCGGGAAATCCTTTAAGCTCGAGAAATCTTATGAGCCACTCGTGCTCCCATTTAATAAATCAACAATAACATGTAACCAAAGGTCTTAGGAACCTTCTTCTCTACCAATACTTTCAAACTTATGAAAGTCCAGTATAAGTGACGTGTGGCATAAGCCGTCTCACATGTCATCATATAATATAGTCCATAGTACGTAGCTTCCACACATCATCGAGCACGTGTACACTACTATCGGGTACACTGTACGCCGCATCATCATTGTCCAACTAACGTGACCTTATACTTAGTCAAATATACTTGAGACAAAGCCACGCCAATTAAGGTCACTCTATTAACTCTTTAATCCATGCTTGTACTCCTTGAGTAACTACAACCCCATAAGTAACTATGATTACGTCCCATAGACGTTATAACTTATTTCGTTCAAGAACATTCTCCGTTTTCTAAAAGAAAACTCTATTCTGTTCGCTATTCAAAATAGCATTCTTAAACTCTGAATCCTTTAATTCGTGACTTGAATTCACGTAGCCTTTTACTATAAACTATGAGTACTCTTCTGATCTATGTAAAACATTTCCTTCCTTTAACTGTTAACATTAAGTTCAAGAATTTCTGAACTCCTCTACTGAGATTTGTTCGGTAACAACAAACCCGTTCTGCTTAAGACTTTCCTGTTAAAACATTACCGACTGCGTACCACGGTTACCGATACATGTCACACGACTATAACCATATTACACTACTGTCTAAGCAGTATATACTCTGCCTGATCAGTATACACAATACTAATCATAACCTGTTACATGCCTGTTACATGCGACATGCAAGCATAACGTGGGCACGATGCGGAATAACTGTATGCCACGGCATAATTCCTCTTTGGTTAAACTTACTATTCAAATTAACTTTAAGTTACTGAGCTAAACAGCTAGATCATCGTATGAAATGTGGCCTCCTACACTATGAACTCATTTTGCTATAAACACATCCTTTAAAGTTATAAAACTGCTTCGATTCTCTTATCTCATGAGTTTCGGGATCTGAAACATCCCTCGACTCATCTATCAAAATTTCCTGTTAGAACTGATGACAAGCTCAAGTCATCACTACTTACACATATTCTGTAACTTGAGATTTAATCTTTGAATACCCTTCCTGTAACTCATCTGGCAAGGACTTCACAACATCCTTTTCTCTAAACTTCAGCTTTGATTCATCTATTAGCTCATATTTGGATTACTTCTCCGCTGCGCAACTCTGATTTTTTAACAATTCGTCTTGGGATCACTATTACCATATAAAATTTCATTGACCAATCCTTTGACTTTATAACTTTGTAGTTACCATAAGTAACCATCTTACATTATAATATCTCTTATGGTTTAAACCACCTGTTAAACTTACTGATTGCTCGACGCTTAACTTTGCTTTTCCTTTCGAACATAAATGAAATTCTTACTTTCACGAAACACGCCGAAATCTGTAAACAGTCCTTAACAATAATGCGAGCCCATCAATGCTCCTGTTAAAAACAACTTAAGTTCATACATTATTTACTTGTGGTAACTTCTAGAATCATTCTATGACTTCCGGAGATTCTCGTCTTTCATATACTTAATCGATTAATGAATCGAGTCTCATCCTGTAATTATCCGTAGGGATTTCACATCCACAACCTTTTTCCAAGACACTTAGGTCCACATAACTCTAACATAACTCTTGGTCACTCCGGAAATAATCCGTCTGTATAAACCCAACTTTTACCGGCTCTCCTGTAAATTCAAACACGTGATACACCTCTTCGAATACCCGATTAATAAATCTGTAAGCTTCAATACTTAACATTTTCCATTGGGTCCTTCCTATAACTTATTACTGTATTCACAATTCCATTCTAGTCTTGTTATCTAAATAATAGTCCATCTGACTTCTCGACCGTTGCCCTCTTCATGGGTTCGAACAATTCAAGGTATATATATATCTACCATCTTTAACATCTACCAACATAAGGTGATTCTTGTCGGCCTACCCAAATACTCGTGTAAGGAGCCCATCAAAGGATAACATAGAACTCCTTAACATTAACCATAGCTTTAACCGTAACTTGCACGTTAGTGACGATCTTCCTGCTGCTAGAGCCTCTCAGTAGTTCATGGCTAATTCATGTTTAATCCTCGAAAGTGGTCTGCTATAATCCGACAACATATAATTCAACCTTTACTTCATACCCTTACCGGGGGTTTTTCTTTACTTATCGCTACGCTCGCATTCTTCATACCAAGCATCTTGGTGTCCCATAATAAAGGAAGGTAATCTATTTCATCCATCCTTACACACTTTATCCTTACTGAAAGCCCAGAACTTCCAATCGTTAACTGGCCATTCTTTATTCCAAGTCGCTGGGTTTTGTATCACAATCCTTGGCATCTGTAGCCGGAAATAAAACTCTAATCAACCCTTAACTTTGACTTTCCAAATTTCGGTTCCCGTTAGGATTCCAAATCATTCTTCGGAGTATTCTATAATCCTTTACTCTACACATCTACTCGGAGAAAGCATCGCTCAATGATGCATCCAACTAGTTAAGGTACCTGACCTTACTCTTTAATACCTCTTATATTCCTGAAACTTTGCCATTAACTGGCTCAGTTACTTCACTGTTAGAGAACCTCCCTATGACACAAAACACTTTGCCAAATTCGTCTTAGAATCTGACGTCTTAACCTTCACCCTTTGAACACTTCTTTCCTCCTTGGTCACATTCAGCTCTCGGATAATTGTCCTAACTGTCATATACTAGACTGAGTTGATCAGGCTCAACTAGATGTGACCTTTAGAACAACATCCGGAACCCAATGATTCCACTACTTTTATTGAATCTTAAATGACCCATGGCACGGTCCGAATCGACCTGCTCTGATACCAATTGTAACACCCATACTAACTTTAACTAGTATATTAGCATGTGCGTTAAACTGATACTGGATACATTTAAAAATTTCAATAATAAAACTCATACATTACAAATGAAAGAATACATAATACTCGTTGTACAAGTAATCCAATATTTATACAATGCTTATACAAATGTCCACTAAGCTTCTGAGCTGGTACACAACGAGCAAATGCACTCCATCCAGTACCTCTATGAAGATCTTCGTCACGAATCTCTGACATGCCTGTAACCCTGCACCAGAAGGAATGGGATGAGACATAATGTCTCAGTGAGCTCTACCCAACCTACTGTTTGGCAACCACAGGGAACCTAGGATCGCCATGCCTACCTTGGCAATTTAGGGGAAATCTAGAATCGCCAAGTCTTTATCTGTCTATGACTATAAGTCTTCCTGTAACTATAACTTATACTGCCTATAACCTTTGCTGTGGCTGTCTATAATCATAACCGTAATCTGCCTATAACTTTAACTTAGTGATCGAGGGGAAGACCTAAGATCACTTTCTGATAACTATCTATATCTATAACTGTATGTTTCCTGTAACTATGACTGTAACTGTAACTTTGACTGTAACTATAAATCATAAAACGTATCAACAGTTCGATAGCAGTTTTATGTTAGCTGTTAGCGTTGAACAAACAATTATCTGAGTTCATTTTACGGAGGGCACCCCGGGTGGAGCAACCCCGAGATACGTCTCCCTATGAACCGGTGAAACTCCTATCATATCAGGCTATCACCGGACTCCCTATGAAATTGCATGTGGATAACCCTCTCGGAGAGATCCCATCCGGCGTATCCCGGAGTCTGCTGAACATGCCTATGACTGTGAAACGTGCAAGCACGCCAATAACTTTGATCTTTAATTCTTTAATTCTTTAACTTTAACGTATGAACATATAATCTGCCACTTTGATACTGTAACAAAACTGTAATCTATAACCTGTAATCTATAACCTTGGCTTATCGTTCTCATAAGCCTCCTATAATTGTTGGAAACCAACTCTATTAACTATATCTTTAATTATGATTGCTAAACATTCCATGCTTATGGATTCCAAAGGAACCTTTCTATGACTTGTTCACCTCTTTAGGCTCTCTAATCATTAAACTATAAGCCTTCCCTAATGATCTAATCATGCCCTAAGGGATTGATCCTTTAACACTATAAAGAGATACATAGCCATTACACATCGCTTAATGAGTTTGGGATAATGTTGGATAGCTGGAATGGTGCAAGTAAATGTGGAAAAATTTCATGTTCTGCCTCCTTCAAAATCGTGACACGATTTTGGAATCGTGTCACGATTCCATGCCCAGAATTCGTGTTTGTTCCTGCCTGTAAAATCGTGACACGGTTGCTGAATCGTGACACGATTTTACCTGCAGTTGGGCAACATAGGGCAGTTTCAAAGCATAAATTTCACCATTCTTGGCACAATCAAACACACCCAATCATCATACAGCTTATGGCACATTTCTAAGTCCTATAAACAGCTTATAACACGCTAGAACAAGGAATTACTATAAAGAGGAAGATTAGGGTTCTATAATCACAAACTTGACTATAAACTATAAACTTCAATACTTAAACAAGGAGGGTTCTAAAACCCACTAGGAGCTCACCTTAAACT
Organism: Medicago ruthenica; assembly: GCA_018208015.1. Taxonomy (NCBI): domain Eukaryota; kingdom Viridiplantae; phylum Streptophyta; class Magnoliopsida; order Fabales; family Fabaceae; genus Medicago; species Medicago ruthenica. Next base: position 78,490,493 of record CM031377.1, on the reverse strand, counting down.
TGATTCCAATCCTTGCCAAGCTTTAACTCAAAACCCTAGCTCCAAGCTCCAAAATCTCTACTCAAGAAATCCTCTACTCCTTGGCTTTCCTTGCTCCAAGTTTCACCAACAAAAGCTTGCTTATCACAAGAGAGTTTGGGGAGGAAAATACTAGGTTAAGGGTTAAAGATTGATGATGAAGTGAAGATGAAAGGGGAGGGCGAAAATGAGAGGAAAAGGGAGAGCAAATTTCAGATTTTTGAGGCAAAGAAAATGAGTAGAAACATTGCCCATTTTCATATTTATCCTATAACCATTTTCCCACAAATTACAAATATGCCATTGCCACTTATTTACATAATTGCCATTCCTTTCGTTTAGTTCCTGCAACACTGTTAAGTCACATTTAAGCGGGATATTACATATATCGTCATTGGATTTGGGATGAGATTATGCCTGCTACTTAACCACCTTAACCCACTTGAACATTAGTAGAAATGACTTCAATGGAACTTTCCAAACAGTAATTTTTGAACTCACTGAGAGGGCCTACGAAGCTGTTGCTATAAGTATTCAAAATTCTTAAGAATCTGAGCTTTGAAATTCCAGGTGGAAAAGTTGAGTTGAAGGAGTTATGGCTGATGTCCAGTGTTCAAGTGGGTTAAGGTGGTTAAGTAGCGGATTTGGGATGAGATTATGCCTGCTAAGTTAAACTCAACGGGTCAATTCCACAAACCCTTGCCATGCTACCTAAACTAACATTCCTTGATTTAAGCAACAACTATTTCAATGGCAAAATTCCACGTCTGCAAAAAACCAGCTCAAAATTCGTTTTCTAGGTGCATGTTTTGTTGTTTCGCGTTCTTGAGTTTTTGGCGCATAAAAAATTCATATTTAATCCGTCCCTTGTCGGAAAATTCTCGTTTTTTGTGGGCGATGTTGTTTTTATGTCCTAAAGATGCCTGCAAAAAATCGTAAAAAAATTCAACTTCTAAGTCACTCTTATAATACGGGCGCACGCGCGCACGCGGATGCGCGCGCGCGAGAAAATCCCACCAATTGTTTCCAGATCAAGAAAAGAAAAAAAATTCCAGATCTAAACAAAAATATAAGAGTGTAAAAGAGAAAGGAAAAAAATTTGGTGTAGACTGTTTTGTTGTTTCGCGTTCTTGAGTTTTTGGCGCGTAAAAAATTCATATTTAATCTGTCCCTTGTCGGAAAATTCTCGTTTTTTGTGGGCGATGTTGTTTTTATGTCCTAAACATGCCTGCAAAAAATCGTAAAAAAATTCAACTTCTAAGTCACTCTTAAAATACGGGCGCGCGCGCAAGCGAGAAAATCCGACCAATTGTTTCTAGATCAAGGAAAGAAAAAAGTTCCAGATCGTCAAAACAATAATATATCGTCATTGGATTTGGGATGAGATTATGCCTGCTACTTAACCACCTTAACCCACTTGAACATTAGTAGAAATGACTTCAATGGAACTTTCCAAACAGTAATTTTTGAACTCACTGAGAGGGCCTACGAAGCTGTTGCTATAAGTATTCAAAATTCTTAAGAATCTGAGCTTTGAAATTCCAGGTGGAAAAGTTGAGTTGAAGGAGTTATGGCTGATGTCCAGTGTTCAAGTGGGTTAAGGTGGTTAAGTAGCGGATTTGGGATGAGATTATGCCTGCTAAGTTAAACTCAACGGGTCAATTCCACAAACCCTTGCCATGCTACCTAAACTAACATTCCTTGATTTAAGCAACAACTATTTCAATGGCAAAATTCCACGTCTGCAAAAAACCAGCTCAAAATTCGTTTTCTAGGTGCATGTTTTGTTGTTTCGCGTTCTTGAGTTTTTGGCGCATAAAAAATTCATATTTAATCCGTCCCTTGTCGGAAAATTCTCGTTTTTTGTGGGCGATGTTGTTTTTATGTCCTAAAGATGCCTGCAAAAAATCGTAAAAAAATTCAACTTCTAAGTCACTCTTATAATACGGGCGCACGCGCGCACGCGGATGCGCGCGAGCGAGAAAATCCCACCAATTGTTTCCAGATCAAGAAAAGAAAAAAATTCCAGATCTAAACAAAAATATAAGAGTGTAAAAGAGAAAGGAAAAAAATTTGGTGTAGACTGTTTTGTTGTTTCGCGTTCTTGAGTTTTTGGCGAGTAAAAAATTCATATTTAATCTGTCCCTTGTCGGAAAATTCTCGTTTTTTGTGGGCGATGTTGTTTTTATGTCCTAAACATGCCTGCAAAAAGTCGTAAAAAAATTCAACTTCTAAGTCACTCTTAAAATACGGGCGTGCGCGCAAGCGAGAAAATCCGACCAATTGTTTCTAGATCAAGGAAAGAAAAAAGTTCCAGATCGTCAAAACAATAATATATCGTCATTGGATTTGGGATGAGATTATGCCTGCTACTTAACCACCTTAACCCACTTGAACATTAGTAGAAATGACTTCAATGGAACTTTCCAAACAGTAATTTTTGAACTCACTGAGAGGGCCTACGAAGCTGTTGCTATAAGTATTCAAAATTCTTAAGAATCTGAGCTTTGAAATTCCAGGTGGAAAAGTTGAGTTGAAGGAGTTATGGCTGATGTCCAGTGTTCAAGTGGGTTAAGGTGGTTAAGTAGCGGATTTGGGATGAGATTATGCCTGCTAGGTTAAACTCAACGGGTCAATTCCACAAACCCTTGCCATGCTACCTAAACTAACATTCCTTGATTTAAGCAACAACTATTTCAATGGCAAAATTCCACGTCTGCAAAAAACCAGCTCAAAATTCGTTTTCTAGGTGCATGTTTTGTTGTTTCGCGTTCTTGAGTTTTTGGCGCATAAAAAATTCATATTTAATCCGTCCCTTGTCGGAAAATTCTCGTTTTTTGTGGGCGATGTTGTTTTTATGTCCTAAAGATGCCTGCAAAAAATCGTAAAAAAATTCAACTTCTAAGTCACTCTTATAATACGGGCGCACGCGCGCACGCGGATGCGCGCGCGCGAGAAAATCCCACCAATTGTTTCCAGATCAAGAAAAGAAAAAAAATTCCAGATCTAAACAAAAATATAAGAGTGTAAAAGAGAAAGGAAAAAAATTTGGTGTAGACTGTTTTGTTGTTTCGCGTTCTTGAGTTTTTGGCGCGTAAAAAATTCATATTTAATCTGTCCCTTGTCGGAAAATTCTCGTTTTTTGTGGGCGATGTTGTTTTTATGTCCTAAACAAGCCTGCAAAAAATCGTAAAAAAATTCAACTTCTAAGTCACTCTTAAAATACGGGCGCGCGCGCAAGCGAGAAAATCCGACCAATTGTTTCTAGATCAAGGAAAGAAAAAAGTTCCAGATCGTCAAAACAATAATATATCGTCATTGGATTTGGGATGAGATTATGCCTGCTTCTTAACCACCTTAACCCACTTGAACATTAGTAGAAATGACTTCAATGGAACTTTCCAAACAGTAATTTTTGAACTCACTGAGAGGGCCTACGAAGCTGTTGCTATAAGTATTCAAAATTCTTAAGAATCTGAGCTTTGAAATTCCAGGTGGAAAAGTTGAGTTGAAGGAGTTATGGCTGATGTCCAGTGTTCAAGTGGGTTAAGGTGGTTAAGTAGCGGATTTGGGATGAGATTATGCCTGCTAGGTTAAACTCAACGGGTCAATTCCACAAACCCTTGCCATGCTACCTAAACTAACATTCCTTGATTTAAGCAACAACTATTTCAATGGCAAAATTCCACGTCTGCAAAAAACCAGCTCAAAATTCGTTTTCTAGGTGCATGTTTTGTTGTTTCGCGTTCTTGAGTTTTTGGCGCATAAAAAATTCATATTTAATCCGTCCCTTGTCGGAAAATTCTCGTTTTTTGTGGGCGATGTTGTTTTTATGTCCTAAAGATGCCTGCAAAAAATCGTAAAAAAATTCAACTTCTAAGTCACTCTTATAATACGGGCGCACGCGCGCACGCGGATGCGCGCGAGCGAGAAAATCCCACCAATTGTTTCCAGATCAAGAAAAGAAAAAAATTCCAGATCTAAACAAAAATATAAGAGTGTAAAAGAGAAAGGAAAAAAATTTGGTGTAGACTGTTTTGTTGTTTCGCGTTCTTGAGTTTTTGGCGCGTAAAAAATTCATATTTAATCTGTCCCTTGTCGGAAAATTCTCGTTTTTTGTGGGCGATGTTGTTTTTTTGTCCTAAACATGCCTGCAAAAAATCGTAAAAAAATTCAACTTCTAAGTCACTCTTAAAATACGGGCGCGCGCGCAAGCGAGAAAATCCGACCAATTGTTTCTAGATCAAGGAAAGAAAAAAGTTCCAGATCGTCAAAACAATAATATATCGTCATTGGATTTGGGATGAGATTATGCCTGCTACTTAACTACCTTAACCCACTTGAACATTAGTAGAAATGACTTCAATGGAACTTTCCAAACAGTAATTTTTGAACTCACTGAGAGGGCCTACGAAGCTGTTGCTATAAGTATTCAAAATTCTTAAGAATCTGAGCTTTGAAATTCCAGGTGGAAAAGTTGAGTTGAAGGAGTTATGGCTGATGTCCAGTGTTCAAGTGGGTTAAGGTGGTTAAGTAGCGGATTTGGGATGAGATTATGCCTGCTAGGTTAAACTCAACGGGTCAATTCCACAAACCCTTGCCATGCTACCTAAACTAACATTCCTTGATTTAAGCAACAACTATTTCAATGGCAAAATTCCACGTCTGCAAAAAACCAGCTCAAAATTCGTTTTCTAGGTGCATGTTTTGTTGTTTCGCGTTCTTGAGTTTTTGGCGCATAAAAAATTCATATTTAATCCGTCCCTTGTCGGAAAATTCTCGTTTTTTGTGGGCGATGTTGTTTTTATGTCCTAAAGATGCCTGCAAAAAATCGTAAAAAAATTCAACTTCTAAGTCACTCTTATAATACGGGCGCACGCGCGCACGCGGATGCGCGCGAGCGAGAAAATCCCACCAATTGTTTCCAGATCAAGAAAAGAAAAAAATTCCAGATCTAAACAAAAATATAAGAGTGTAAAAGAGAAAGGAAAAAAATTTGGTGTAGACTGTTTTGTTGTTTCGCGTTCTTGAGTTTTTGGCGAGTAAAAAATTCATATTTAATCTGTCCCTTGTCGGAAAATTCTCGTTTTTTGTGGGCGATGTTGATTTTATGTCCTAAACATGCCTGCAAAAAATAGTAAAAAAATTCAACTTCTAAGTCACTCTTAAAATACGGGCGCGCGCGCAAGCGAGAAAATCCGACCAATTGTTTCTAGATCAAGGAAAGAAAAAAGTTCCAGATCGTCAAAACAATAATATATCGTCATTGGATTTGGGATGAGATTATGCCTGCTACTTAACCACCTTAACCCACTTGAACATTAGTAGAAATGACTTCAATGGAACTTTCCAAACAGTAATTTTTGAACTCACTGAGAGGGCCTACGAAGCTGTTGCTATAAGTGTTCAAAATTCTTAAGAATCTGAGCTTTGAAATTCCAGGTGGAAAAGTTGAGTTGAAGGAGTTATGGCTGATGTCCAGTGTTCAAGTGGGATAAGGTGGTTAAGTAGCGGAATTGGGATGAGATTATGCCTGCTAGGTTAAACTCAACGGGTCAATTCCACAAACCCTTGCCATGCTACCTAAACTAACATTCCTTGATTTAAGCAACAACTATTTCAATGGCAAAATTCCACGTCTGCAAAAAACCAGCTCAAAATTCGTTTTCTAGGTGCATGTTTTGTTGTTTCGCGTTCTTGAGTTTTTGGCGCGTAAAAAATTCATATTTAATCTGTCCCTTGTCGGAAAATTCTCGTTTTTTGTGGGCGATGTTGTTTTTATGTCCTAAACATGCCTGCAAAAAGTCGTAAAAAAATTCAACTTCTAAGTCACTCTTAAAATACGGGCGCGCGCGCAAGCGAGAAAATCCGACCAATTGTTTCTAGATCAAGGAAAGAAAAAAGTTCCAGATCGTCAAAACAATAATATATCGTCATTGGATTTGGGATGAGATTATGCCTGCTACTTAACCACCTTAACCCACTTGAACATTAGTAGAAATGACTTCAATGGAACTTTCCAAACAGTAATTTTTGAACTCACTGAGAGGGCCTACGAAGCTGTTGCTATAAGTATTCAAAATTCTTAAGAATCTGAGCTTTGAAATTCCAGGTGGAAAAGTTGAGTTGAAGGAGTTATGGCTGATGTCCAGTGTTCAAGTGGGTTAAGGTGGTTAAGTAGCGGATTTGGGATGAGATTATGCCTGCTAAGTTAAACTCAACGGGTCAATTCCACAAACCCTTGCCATGCTACCTAAACTAACATTCCTTGATTTAAGCAACAACTATTTCAATGGCAAAATTCCACGTCTGCAAAAAACCAGCTCAAAATTCGTTTTCTAGGTGCATGTTTTGTTGTTTCGCGTTCTTGAGTTTTTGGCGCATAAAAAATTCATATTTAATCCGTCCCTTGTCGGAAAATTCTCGTTTTTTGTGGGCGATGTTGTTTTTATGTCCTAAAGATGCCTGCAAAAAATCGTAAAAAAATTCAACTTCTAAGTCACTCTTATAATACGGGCGCACGCGCGCACGCGGATGCGCGCGAGCGAGAAAATCCCACCAATTGTTTCCAGATCAAGAAAAGAAAAAAATTCCAGATCTAAACAAAAATATAAGAGTGTAAAAGAGAAAGGAAAAAAATTTGGTGTAGACTGTTTTGTTGTTTCGCGTTCTTGAGTTTTTGGCGAGTAAAAAATTCATATTTAATCTGTCCCTTGTCGGAAAATTCTCGTTTTTTGTGGGCGATGTTGTTTTTATGTCCTAAACATGCCTGCAAAAAGTCGTAAAAAAATTCAACTTCTAAGTCACTCTTAAAATACGGGCGTGCGCGCAAGCGAGAAAATCCGACCAATTGTTTCTAGATCAAGGAAAGAAAAAAGTTCCAGATCGTCAAAACAATAATATATCGTCATTGGATTTGGGATGAGATTATGCCTGCTACTTAACCACCTTAACCCACTTGAACATTAGTAGAAATGACTTCAATGGAACTTTCCAAACAGTAATTTTTGAACTCACTGAGAGGGCCTACGAAGCTGTTGCTATAAGTATTCAAAATTCTTAAGAATCTGAGCTTTGAAATTCCAGGTGGAAAAGTTGAGTTGAAGGAGTTATGGCTGATGTCCAGTGTTCAAGTGGGTTAAGGTGGTTAAGTAGCGGATTTGGGATGAGATTATGCCTGCTAGGTTAAACTCAACGGGTCAATTCCACAAACCCTTGCCATGCTACCTAAACTAACATTCCTTGATTTAAGCAACAACTATGTAACATCCCGCCTAAGACTCGAATAATTATTAATATTGAGATGTTTTAAGCAGAGGACAGTTTGGTAAATTGTCAGTTAATGGGTTTATTTATATGGCAAGCGTAATATCCCGTTTAGATGTAACGGTTAACAGTGTTAGAAACTTGTGGAGCAAGCATGGCAAACTTGTAATAAGTGGAATGACTTTTTGGTAATTAATGGGAAAGTGGAGATTGTTTAAAAATGAGTAGTAAGAATTTCTTACCACTTTTCTCTCATTCTACACTCTTCCATCCCTTTCCATTTTTTCAGCTCTTCCTCTCCCCATCTTCCTCATCTCTCACGCCTCACTCCTTCTTCTCAAACCCATCTTTTCCTAAACTAATTTTAGAGGGAAACCTTGCAAGATAAGCTTAGTTGGAAAAGCAAGAACAAGAGCAAGAACAAGAGAACGGAAACATGGAACAATCAAGAGAAGTGGTGGTAGTGAACAAGGGCTTTGGAAACCAGAACTTGGCAAGGAAGAAAGCTAGCTAAATCAAGGTGAGCTCCCTAGGGTTTTATAACCCACTTGTGGAAGTTTGAGTATATTTAGTGATATGAGCAAAGTTTATAATTAGTGTCCTAAATCATCATGCTTGCCAATTCCTTGGTTAATCTTGTTATAAGCTGTCAATATGCCTTAGAAACACACCCCTTAAGCTGTTATGAGGTTTGATTATGCCTGGATTAGTCAAGAATTGTGAAATTGCACGTTTTGAACAGTGCAATTCGGCCACCGAATGCTCCAATTCGGCCACCGAATTTGACAGCAAAAATCAGCATTTTCAGTTCGCAAGAAATCGGCCACCGAATTGGCCAATTCGGCCACCGAATTGCAAGTTATTTTAGAGCATGTTTAGACCAAGGTAGGATGAGGAAAGGTACAATAATTGAGAGATGGATACCTTAATCCATAAGTTGATATAGAGAGGTTATTAAGCTATGGAAAGTTACTAGTAATCAAGCAAAGGCTTAAGAGAACAATGAGTGTAAGACCATAAGTTAATAAGTTATGTGTTGGGAGGTTATTTCCCCCTAAGAATGCATTGTTATGCCAAGGCTAGAGAAAGTATTATAAGTACTTACAATTACTTAAGATGAGAAATAATGTTTAAGTTAAGGACCTATTTTATAGGGTAGGCAATTAAGAGTGATTCATTAAGAGTGCATTAGTTATGCACAAGACTAAGAATCAGTGAGAATAAGGATACATGAGACGTGCATAAGTTATAAGTTACATGTATATATATATATATATATATATAAGAACAAGAATAATTAAGATAATAAGCCGTGGCCTTTGATGTTCACGCCAGTGGGACACGAATGGTCCACGCAAAGTTAAGATTAAGATTAATATTGTTGAGTCGTGACTTTCATCGTTCACGCCAGTGGGACATGAAAGGTTCATGCATAAGATTAAAGATTATTTATTGCGTCTTCCGTCGTTCACGCCAGTGGGACACGGGAGGTATACGCATCAGTTAAGATTAATAATGATATATAATAATTCGCGTCTTCCGTCGTTCACGCCAGTGGGACACGGGGGGGTATACGCGTAAGTTAAGTCGTGTCTTCTGCTATTCACGCCAGTGGGATACAGGAGGTTCACGCCAGTGGGACGTGTTATTCCGCAAGGATGACCGCACGACGACAAGAGGAGTCCGGTGTTAGCCTGATATGATAGGAATTTCACCGGTATGATGGGAGATGTACTTCGGGGTTACTCCACCCGGATGCACTCCGTAAAATGAACCCAGATAATATTGCTTGTTCAACGCTAACAGCTAACATAAGACATGTATCAGTTAATATTTTATTATGTTATCAGACAGAGAATATTTATCAGACAGTTATCAGATTATCAGGTAGCAGTTATCAGACGGTGATCCTAGATTCCCCTCGATCACCCAGTTATCAGGATATAGTCTAGATCTCAGGACTATTCAGTATCAGATTCAGACAGTGATCCTAGGTTTCCCCTCGATCACTAGTTTAGTAGGAAGTAGTCCAGTTTATAACTACACAGTTTAGCAGGAACAGTCAGGTAACCCTTTATGGGTAAGATTAAGACTTGGCGATCATAGGTATCCCCAAGATTGCCGAGGTAGGCATGGCGACCCTAGGTTCCCTGTGGTTGCCAACAGTAGGTAGGGTAGGAGCTCACTGAGACATTATGTAACATCCCGCCTAAGACTCGAATATTTGTTAATATTGGGACGATGTATCAGAAATGTTTAAGCAAGGGACAATTTGGTAAATTGTCAGTTAGGGGTTCATTTATATGACAAGTGTAATATCCCGCTTATAAGTATCGATTATTAGAATTGGAACCTGATGAAATAAGCATGGCAAGTTCGTAATTAAGGGGAATGGCATTTTTGTGAATAATTTGAAAAGGGAAGATTGTTTGAATGGAAGCAAGATATTTATCTTGTTATCCTTCCCATTCCTTCTATTACCTCCCAAAATCAGCTCTCTTCCTCTCCCTTCTCTCCCCACTCTCACGCCTCCTCTCCCTCATCTCCCTCTCCATCAATCCATCACCTCTTAAAGGAAAATTCTTGGGAGAAACCTTGTTAACAAGCTTGTGTGAAAAGCTAGTACAAGAGAAAGGAAAGAAGAACAAGAAAGTATCAAGAGAAGAGCTAGAGCTTTGGTTATCAAGCTAGGGAAATGAAAGGGAGCTTGGCAAGGAAGCAAGCAATGTTTGAGGTGAGTTCCCTAGGGGTTATAGAACCCACCTTTTGAGTATTTCATGAGTTTTAATATTATGAGCATATGAACCCTAATTCCATTTTGATAGCAATTCTTGATCATTGTATGTTGTATCCTGTTGATAAGCCTTTGAAATTTACCATTTAAACTGTTGTGTTGTTGGGCATGATTGGATAGACCAAAATTGGTGGAAAACATGTTTTAAACTTGCCAAATGATGTCCAACTGCAGGTAAAATCGTGTCACGATTTTACCAGCGTGTCACGATTTTACAGGCAGAAACCAACACGATTTCTGGGTATGAAATCGTGACACGATTGCCAAATCGTGTCACGATTGCCCAATCGTGTCACGATTTTGGCTTGGACAGGATCATAAGATTTTTCATCTTTTCTTGCACCGTTTCGGCTATCCAATACTGCTCCGAACTTAAGGATCAACATGTAATGATTAAGCATTGTTAAAGAACATGTAAAGACCTATCCTTGAGGTGTTTAAATCAACATTATAGGGTGAGGATAGGCACAAACATGAGAGGTTAGATGACTTGATCCTCAAGACATTATAGAGAATATAAGAACTAGTTTGGGAATTATCCCTTACTAAGCAGTTTATCATACACAATTAAGTACATGTAAGCTCAAGAATGTTATAGTATTCAAGTTTAGAAACCTATTACAGGTTAAAGAGAATTAAGAAGGTACTTATCATGTACCAAGCACAAGAATGATATATGCTTATAGTTAAGAACCTCTAGTAGGTTAAGCTTTAGAGAGTGCTTTAGTTATGCACAAGAATGTGAATGTATAAGATGTACATACGAACTTAAGTAAGAACTTAATGATAAAGAATATGATAACGTGTTCATCAGACTCCGGGATACGCCGGATGGGATTTCTCCGAAAGGGCTATCCACACGTAAGTTATAAGACGATATTAAACGTGTTCATCAGACTCCGGGTTTCGCCGGATGGGACTCTTCCGAGAGGATTGTCCACACGTATGTTAAAAGACTTAAGCATGTCCAGCAGGCTCCGGGATTCGCCGGATGGGACTTCTCCGAGAGGGTTGTCTACATGCAAGATGTGTCCAGCAGGCTCCGGATTATGCCGGATGGGGCTTCACCGAGAGGGTTGCCTACACAAAGATAAGAGGAGTCCGGTGTTAGCCTGATATGATAGGAATTTCACCGGTATGATGGGAGATGTACTTCGGGGTTACTCCACCCGGATGCACTCCGTAAAATGAACCAAGATAATGATTGTTTGTTCAACGCTAACTTCTAACTTTATGATATGAAAAGATGAATACGAATATGAAAAGAACATGTATATGTTATATGTAATACGAGACATGATGATTAGTTCCTAGTGAATGCGATGTGATCATAGGATGTCCCCAAGATCACTACGTATAAGACTAAGATAAGAATAGAGTACGAAATGCATAAGATTATGTATATGACTAGTATAAGAAAGTTAAAGACATGACGCGATCCTAGGTTTCCCCTTGATCGCGATAAATGTAAAGAATGACAGCGATCGTAGGTATCCCCAAGGTCGCTAAGAGTAGGCACGGCGACCCTAGGTTTCCCCCGTGGTTGCCAACAGTAGGTTGGGTTGGAGCTCACTGAGACGTATGTCTCACCCCAATCCTTCTGGTGCAGGTTCATAGGTTAGCAAGTGATGTCCATGAAGATGTTCAGGAAGACGCTGGATGGAGTGCAGAAGCTCGTCAAGGCAAGCTCAGGAGGTTGGCAGATTTTATGTATGTATATGAACATGTATTGTATGATATTTGGATATGTATGTAAACGAGCAATTTGTACTCATTCAGTGGTTTGTATGTATTATTATTATTGAAAATTTTAATGTATCCGGTATCAGATTAATACGCATGCTAATATTCTAGATAATTTAGTATGGGTGTTACAATTGGTATCAGAGCAGGTCGATTCAGACCGTGCCTTGGGTCATTAAAGTTTCAATAAAAGTAGTGGGACCATTGGGTTCCGGATGTTGTTCTAAAGGTCACATCTAGTTGAGCCTGATCAACTCAGTCTAGTATGTGACAGTTAGGATAAATGTCTGAGAGCTGAATGTGACCAAGGAGGAATGAAGTGTATGAAGGGCGATGATTAAGGTGACAGAATTCTAAGACGGATTTGGCGAAGAAGTATTTACGCCAAATGGTGGCCATCGAACGGCGAAGTGACTGAGTCTGTTTAGGGCAGAGTTTCAGGAAGGTCAGAAATATTTAAGGATAAGGTGAAGAGCCTTAACCTAGTTGGACGCATCGTTGGACGATGCCTCGTCTGCGGAAGACATAAGGATTAAGGAATCAAGGAATGCTCTAAGGAATGACGTGGAACCTTGACGGAAACCGTAGTTTGAGAAGTTAAAGTAAAGTGTGGACTAAGTAACAATTCTGAGTACAGAGTTGAAGAATCGAACTTGAATCGGATGAGATTTGAATGTCCGGACAGTTAAGAGAATTAATTATGGACTAAGTGAGTTAATTGGATAGATGAAGCTATCCACTCAAGTGTGGTTATTGAGTATGAATCACAAGTAAGTTTGACCCCATCAGATCAGCCACGTCTACTGAACCAGATTTGTGAAATAAGAAGAGGAGATGATGCGCAGTCTAAGAACTATGATAGATGAATAAGTGGTAAGAATAAGACTCGTTGCATGTCAAGGCGTGAATCAAATTTTTGGATGTATCCTAATGGTAAGAAGATTAGAAGTAAGAGAAGCTAGGTTGGAATTATTATGCTGATGGACGAATTAAGTTGAACACTCTTGATTAGACGAACATTATTGGATTTCCTTGATTGATTAAAGAAGACAAGTTCAAGTAAACACAAGGTTATAGTAGACTAGTGTTGAAGGACGATCGGGATTTCAGCCGAGAAATTATGTTGAGATTTTCATATACGGAGGATCGTCTTGAACATGAAATTTTAAGATTGAGGTAAATGCTAAGGAGTTGTGTGCACCCTATTGAAGAGGTTCCTTCCACAAATCATAAAATAGAAAGAGATCACCCCGTGATGATAAGTTACTAAGGGCAGTAATGAGGTATAGACTTGAATTGTAAATACACTAACGAGCTACTGGAGGAATCCAATGGATTATGTTAATGTGCAAAAGTTTAAGATCGATTAATCGGACACTCGGAGAAACGCAACCTATGTTGAGCGTTCTAGAGAACCGGTAAGAATTTAGAACTTTTCAGGACGGATTGTTCTGTAGAAACTCAAGGGTAACTTAAGGAACATTATAGAGTTAAGGAGACCAAAGTTGTCCCGTGAAGATTATGGATATGAAATTATTACGGATGAAGGAAGACCGAATAGTAACAAGACTCAAATGAAAGGTATGAACCTCGAGAAGCTGTAAGTGTTTTTTTTAGAAGTTGCCACAAATGGATGTACATGAATTTAAGCTACCTCAGACATTTTTCCAGTCGGGTCTCTGCAATGCTTAATGATTATACATGAAGAGCTGACCAAGAGATGGTTATCGAATTCAGAATGAGGAAAGGTAAAGTGAGGAGATGACCAAATTCGTAAGTTAAGCAGATGGTTTAACCTACAAGAGAAATGATAACGTCAGACAAATTTATTACAGTGATTACAAAGTGTTAGAGTAAAAGGATTGATCGATGGAATTTTATGTGACAATAGTGAAGTCTTTCTCCGATGCTAACTCGAGTGATAAAAAAATCAGAGTGGCGCAGTGGAGTAGCAATTCAAGAATGATATAATGAACAACGCTAAGCTGAAGCTTAGAGTATAAAAGGATGTTAAGTGCTTAATTCCCATTATACGGGATAGTAGTAAGTATAAGCGAATTGAACGTATCATGAGTTCTAAGGAAAGTTATGGAAATTAAGTTGATGAATACCTTAAACCTCGAAATCTATGAGGAATGAAATATTTGAATAGAGGCCTTGATCAGAAACGACAGAGCAGTGGCGAATGAGTTTAATTTCATGTTGTACCCATGTCATGTTAACCTATATTAGCCGAAGATTTTGGGAGTTTTGAACTTAATGTTCACCAGAAAAGGAAGGAGAGCCTTTTACGTAGATTAAAAGTTATTCGTAGTCCACGGTAAAGGGCTGCGTAATTTTATGTTATGACTAAAGGATTAAAGACTAATTGTGCTATTTTTGGCAGCAACCAAGTAGAACTTTCTTCTGAGAATAAGGACTTTGGATTTGATGTTCAGAAATGAGAAAGGAGTTCTCTATATCGATAAATGTAATCATGATCTAAGTTATGTGATGATGTATGTTCAGGAAGTAAACATGAGTAACATTGGCGGGGCAAACCTGGCAAGCCAGTTGAAACGCAAATTCCGGATGTTGCGAAATGAGTTAAGAGTAAGGAAAGATTCCCAATTGATGTGGAAGAGTCTCGAATATGTTAAGATTAAGAACGATGTTCCGTTAGTTGGACGAAGATGAGGTAATGTAAAGTGTACACGCGCTCGCTTACGTATGTAAGTTATATGCTATGAAATGTATTATATAATGATATGTGAGACGACTTAAGCCACTCATCATTTGGACTAAACTCCTATAAATTGGGATTATCGGTGTAGAAAACACTTATGCTACGATAAGAGAACGAGAATAAGTTGTGACAAGAATGATGGGAGACTGGCAAACTCCTAGTATGAACAATGGAAGGTAATCAGTAAGATTTCGCGAGTTTTTGAGGAATTTCGTGATGGAAGTACTGATTAAGTTTATGGAAGGTAATACACCAAGATGCCTCCTCCTTGTATTTGTATAATGGAGGTAGTGCGGTAGTTTTACTCTCATTAAAGGATGGTATATTTATGGTAAAACCATATATGTAGGGTGCCGTTGTGTAAGGCAAGGATCGAATGTAAGAATTCAATGGAATCGTCGAGGATAATAAGGAAGTCCAATGTCGTCGAAGTAGGATTACGCGGACTATGACGAGATTATAAGATTCAACACAAGTGTTAAGATTGAATAACTCTAGTTGAGGTTTATGAGGAGTGTATGAACAAGGATATAGTCGGCAAGTTGGATACGATGGTTCGGATAATCTCATATTCTAATACGCAAGGAAAGGTGTAATGCACATCAAACGCTTCAGATAACGAAAAGATTGTCGAATACATTCGACTTATAGAGTTGGAATCTGAGGGATTCCGATAAGTAAGATGAACTGGAGTTTTAGTTAATGAAGGAAGTATATGTGAGATTAATTCATTTATGATATTGGATTCTAAATTTCGAGGACGAAATTTCTTTAAGGGGGGTAGATTGTAACATCCCGCCTAAGACTCGAATATTTGTTAATATTGGGACGATGTATCAGAAATGTTTAAGCAAGGGACAATTTGGTAAATTGTCAGTTAGGGGTTCATTTATATGACAAGTGTAATATCCCGCTTATAAGTATCGATTATTAGAATTGGAACCTGATGAAATAAGCATGGCAAGTTCGTAATTAAGGGGAATGGCATTTTTGTGAATAATTTGAAAAGGGAAGATTGTTTGAATGGAAGCAAGATATTTATCTTGTTATCCTTCCCATTCCTTCTATTACCTCCCAAAATCAGCTCTCTTCCTCTCCCTTCTCTCCCCACTCTCACGCCTCCTCTCCCTCATCTCCCTCTCCATCAATCCATCACCTCTTAAAGGAAAATTCTTGGGAGAAACCTTGTTAACAAGCTTGTGTGAAAAGCTAGTACAAGAGAAAGGAAAGAAGAACAAGAAAGTATCAAGAGAAGAGCTAGAGCTTTGGTTATCAAGCTAGGGAAATGAAAGGGAGCTTGGCAAGGAAGCAAGCAATGTTTGAGGTGAGTTCCCTAGGGGTTATAGAACCCACCTTTTGAGTATTTCATGAGTTTTAATATTATGAGCATATGAACCCTAATTCCATTTTGATAGCAATTCTTGATCATTGTATGTTGTATCCTGTTGATAAGCCTTTGAAATTTACCATTTAAACTGTTGTGTTGTTGGGCATGATTGGATAGACCAAAATTGGTGGAAAACATGTTTTAAACTTGCCAAATGATGTCCAACTGCAGGTAAAATCGTGTCACGATTTTACCAGCGTGTCACGATTTTACAGGCAGAAACCAACACGATTTCTGGGTATGAAATCGTGACACGATTGCCAAATCGTGTCACGATTGCCCAATCGTGTCACGATTTTGGCTTGGACAGGATCATAAGATTTTTCATCTTTTCTTGCACCGTTTCGGCTATCCAATACTGCTCCGAACTTAAGGATCAACATGTAATGATTAAGCATTGTTAAAGAACATGTAAAGACCTATCCTTGAGGTGTTTAAATCAACATTATAGGGTGAGGATAGGCACAAACATGAGAGGTTAGATGACTTGATCCTCAAGACATTATAGAGAATATAAGAACTAGTTTGGGAATTATCCCTTACTAAGCAGTTTATCATACACAATTAAGTACATGTAAGCTCAAGAATGTTATAGTATTCAAGTTTAGAAACCTATTACAGGTTAAAGAGAATTAAGAAGGTACTTATCATGTACCAAGCACAAGAATGATATATGCTTATAGTTAAGAACCTCTAGTAGGTTAAGCTTTAGAGAGTGCTTTAGTTATGCACAAGAATGTGAATGTATAAGATGTACATACGAACTTAAGTAAGAACTTAATGATAAAGAATATGATAACGTGTTCATCAGACTCCGGGATACGCCGGATGGGATTTCTCCGAAAGGGCTATCCACACGTAAGTTATAAGACGATATTAAACGTGTTCATCAGACTCCGGGTTTCGCCGGATGGGACTCTTCCGAGAGGATTGTCCACACGTATGTTAAAAGACTTAAGCATGTCCAGCAGGCTCCGGGATTCGCCGGATGGGACTTCTCCGAGAGGGTTGTCTACATGCAAGATGTGTCCAGCAGGCTCCGGATTATGCCGGATGGGGCTTCACCGAGAGGGTTGCCTACACAAAGATAAGAGGAGTCCGGTGTTAGCCTGATATGATAGGAATTTCACCGGTATGATGGGAGATGTACTTCGGGGTTACTCCACCCGGATGCACTCCGTAAAATGAACCAAGATAATGATTGTTTGTTCAACGCTAACTTCTAACTTTATGATATGAAAAGATGAATACGAATATGAAAAGAACATGTATATGTTATATGTAATACGAGACATGATGATTAGTTCCTAGTGAATGCGATGTGATCATAGGATGTCCCCAAGATCACTACGTATAAGACTAAGATAAGAATAGAGTACGAAATGCATAAGATTATGTATATGACTAGTATAAGAAAGTTAAAGACATGACGCGATCCTAGGTTTCCCCTTGATCGCGATAAATGTAAAGAATGACAGCGATCGTAGGTATCCCCAAGGTCGCTAAGAGTAGGCACGGCGACCCTAGGTTTCCCCCGTGGTTGCCAACAGTAGGTTGGGTTGGAGCTCACTGAGACGTATGTCTCACCCCAATCCTTCTGGTGCAGGTTCATAGGTTAGCAAGTGATGTCCATGAAGATGTTCAGGAAGACGCTGGATGGAGTGCAGAAGCTCGTCAAGGCAAGCTCAGGAGGTTGGCAGATTTTATGTATGTATATGAACATGTATTGTATGATATTTGGATATGTATGTAAACGAGCAATTTGTACTCATTCAGTGGTTTGTATGTATTATTATTATTGAAAATTTTAATGTATCCGGTATCAGATTAATACGCATGCTAATATTCTAGATAATTTAGTATGGGTGTTACACATTATGTCTCATCCCTATCCTTCTGGTGCAGGTTTTCAGGTAGCCAAGTGGTTTACAGATGAAGATCTCCAGGAAGATGCTGGATGGAGTGCAGATGCTCGTCAAGGCCAAGCTCAGGAGGTTGATAGATTATCTATGTATATGAGAATGTAATTGTAAATGATATTTGGATATTGTATAAACGAGCTATTTGTACTCATTCAGTAGTTTTATATTGTATTTATTATTGAAAATTTTAATGTACCCAGTATCAGAATAATACACATGCTAAATATTCTAGATAATTTAGTATGGGTGTTACAATTGGTATCAGAGCAGGTCGATTCAGACCGTGCCTTGGGTCATTAAAGTTTCAATAAAAGTAGTGGGACCATTGGGTTCCGGATATTGTTCTAAAGGTCACATCTAGCTGAGCCTGATCAACTCAGTCTAGTATATGACCGTTAGGATAAATGTCCGAGAGCTGAATGTGACCAAGGAGGAATGAAGTTGTGAAAGGCGAAGACTAAGGTGGTAGAATTGTTTGACGGAGTTGGCGAAGGAGTAATCAACGCCAAGTAGTGGCCATCGAACTGTAAAGTGACTAAGCTTGTCTATGGCAGAGTTTCAGGAATGCCAGAGATATTTAAGGGTAAGGTGAAGAACCTCAATACAGTTGGACGCGTCATTGAGAGATGTCTCACGGAAAGAGACATGGACAGTAAGAAAATTATGGAACCATAATTGGAACCGTTGTTGAGAAGTGGCATGAGGATGGCAGTGGAGCATTCCTTAAGAAGAGAAGATGGTATGCAATCTAGGACCCGGAATGGATGAGTAAGTTGAAATGATAATACCTATTGCACATCGAAACGTGTTTCAGGATATGCTCTGTTTGGTAAGCAGATTTGAAATAAGTTAAGTCCGATGGAAAGTTTTATATTAAGACCAGTGAATCAGATTACCTTCTTTACTATGAGTCATTGGGATGTTTTATACGAGAATCACAAGCTCAACAACAAATAGTGAGTTCCTAAGAAGGTATCAAATAGTAAGTAGAATTCCCTCGATTGGACGAAGAAGGCAAGTTCAAGATAACACGAGATTTAAGTAGACCGGTTGTGGAGGATAATCGGAATTTTAGCGAAGAGAATCACCTTGTGTGGATAAGTTCCGAGGGCAGTAATAAGGTATAGATTTCGATTGTTCCACTATATGCAGAATTATTTAGGTGCTAAGATCAAGATTTGAATTGTGAATGCAGTAACGAGTTGTGGAGTGGAACCAAAAGATAATGATGAGGTTTGAAGCTCAAGATCAATTAACCGGAGGGATTCGAAGGAGATTTAAGAAGTATAGAAAACCATAGAGACCGTAATTGTCTCGGAAAGATTTTGGGTACGAAATCCTTCTGGATAAAGATAGAACGATTAGTAATGGAACTCAAACCCTCAGTATATTCAGCCTATGAAAGTTGTGAGCCTCCAGGAATCATAGAATGTTTTAGAAGTTGACACAAGTGATTAAGTGTGAAATTATGCTGCTCTAGGTGTACTTTTAGGTCGGTTTCTGCAATGATAAAATGATAATACATATTGGATTGACCATGAGATGGTCACAGAAATCGGAACATGGAGAATAAGCTAGAACCAGTGTATAAGCTGTTTTGACGGAATCACTGCTTGGTCCGTAGTGGTTGCTGAAAATTGTTTACAGGTTTCGACATATTTTTGAGAAAGTAAGTATACGGTTTATGTCCGAAAGGAAAACCAAGTCAGATGACGATCAGTCAGTAAGTTAAACAGGTGGTTTAAGCCACAAGAGAATAAACAAACGTAAGATGATTCTGCTGTGATAGCTACGAGTCATTAAGGAACAAGTCAACCAAAGGATTTGATAAGGGTGCATTATTCCTACTCCAAAGTGTTTTGTTAGACCAGAGTTGCGCAGCGGAAAAGTAATTCCAGGATGAGTTAACAAACAAATTCTAAACTGAAGCTTAGAGAACAAGGATGCTTGTGTAGTCCTTGTCAGGTGAACCACAGAATATCAGTGAGCAGTGATGACTCAAACTTGTTATAAGTTCTAGAAGGAAATTTTAAAAGTAAAGTCGAGGGATATTTCAAACCTTGAGACTCGAGAGAAATGGAAAATCGAAGCAGTTTAAGATTCTGTGATAAGAATAAGAATGATATGTTTCTAGCACAATAAGTCTAGAGCAAGGAAAGTCACCACTAATGCGGTACTTGAAGAGTAAGTTTAGTCAAGAAGGGTTAAGTATAAGGCAACGTCAAAAAAGTTGCACTTGCAAGACGGTAAATTTTTGAAATTGAAGCATTGATCAGAAACAACAATGCAGTGACATATGAGTTTAATCCATATAGTATTCCGCTATGTCAACATGTCACATGTAACAGGTTATGTTAGTATTACTTATCAGGTAATACTTAAACTACTCAGATAGTAGTGTAGTAGATTTTCAACTATGGGACGTGTTTTGGGCATTAGTGGTACGCAATCAGGAATGTTTAAGTATGAAGGTTTTTACCGGAACGGAATTGTTGATGTCACCATATCTTAGCAGAAGAGTTCGGAAATAATGTATTTAATGTTCACTAGTAAAGAAAGAATAACTTTTATGCAGATTAAAAGTCACTCGTAGTCTACAGTAAAAGGCTACGTAAGTTCAAGTTGTGATTAAAGAATTAAGTGTGCTAATTTTTGGTAGCAATCAAGTAGAGCTTTCTTTTGAAAATAAGGATCTTGGACCTGATGTTCATAAATGAGAAATGAGTTCACTATATCGATAAGTGTAATCATGATTTATGTTATGTGATAATGTATGTTCAAGAAATAAACATGAGTAACATTGGCGGGGCAAACCTGGCAAGCCAGTTGAAAGGCAAATCCCGGATGTTACAAGACGAGTTAAAAGTAAGAAAGATTCCCAATTGATGTGGTAATGTCTCGAATATGTTAAGATTAAGAATGACACCCCGTTAGTCGGACAATGATGATTATGATTGCGATAAGAAGCGCATTGGAATGTTGGAAAGAAAGGAGCAGGTGTTAGAGGTGATATAAGTCTATAAGTAAGTTGTCGTCGTATGAGACGGAAGTTAAAGATAATAATTTATGGGAATTAGATGCAGCGCAGTGCACCCCTTAAAAGTGAAAATATTTGAGGAGGATAAGATTATCCGGTAAAGTATTTGAGATTTAGTGACCTTAAGTTGGTTTGCAAGAAGTATTTGAACCAGGATCAAAGTCAAGCGAGTTGGATATGATGGTTCAGATAACCTCACATCCTACTACGTAAGAATTATGCAAATTTGCCATGAACATTTTAGTTAAAGGAAAAGTTGTCGAGTATCTTCGACATATAGAGTTGGAAATCCAAGGGATTCCGATAAGCAAGACAAGCTGGAGTTTCGAGCAAGTAAAGGAAGTAGTGCGAGAGATACATTCATGTATGATAGTGGATTCTAAATTTCGAGGACGAAATTTCTTTAAGGGGGGTAGATTGTAACATCCCGCCTAAGACTCGAATAATTATTAATATTGAGATGTTTTAAGCAGAGGACAGTTTGGTAAATTGTCAGTTAATGGGTTTATTTATATGGCAAGCGTAATATCCCGTTTAGATGTAACGGTTAACAGTGTTAGAAACTTGTGGAGCAAGCATGGCAAACTTGTAATAAGTGGAATGACTTTTTGGTAATTAATGGGAAAGTGGAGATTGTTTAAAAATGAGTAGTAAGAATTTCTTACCACTTTTCTCTCATTCTACACTCTTCCATCCCTTTCCATTTTTTCAGCTCTTCCTCTCCCCATCTTCCTCATCTCTCACGCCTCACTCCTTCTTCTCAAACCCATCTTTTCCTAAACTAATTTTAGAGGGAAACCTTGCAAGATAAGCTTAGTTGGAAAAGCAAGAACAAGAGCAAGAACAAGAGAACGGAAACATGGAACAATCAAGAGAAGTGGTGGTAGTGAACAAGGGCTTTGGAAACCAGAACTTGGCAAGGAAGAAAGCTAGCTAAATCAAGGTGAGCTCCCTAGGGTTTTATAACCCACTTGTGGAAGTTTGAGTATATTTAGTGATATGAGCAAAGTTTATAATTAGTGTCCTAAATCATCATGCTTGCCAATTCCTTGGTTAATCTTGTTATAAGCTGTCAATATGCCTTAGAAACACACCCCTTAAGCTGTTATGAGGTTTGATTATGCCTGGATTAGTCAAGAATTGTGAAATTGCACGTTTTGAACAGTGCAATTCGGCCACCGAATGCTCCAATTCGGCCACCGAATTTGACAGCAAAAATCAGCATTTTCAGTTCGCAAGAAATCGGCCACCGAATTGGCCAATTCGGCCACCGAATTGCAAGTTATTTTAGAGCATGTTTAGACCAAGGTAGGATGAGGAAAGGTACAATAATTGAGAGATGGATACCTTAATCCATAAGTTGATATAGAGAGGTTATTAAGCTATGGAAAGTTACTAGTAATCAAGCAAAGGCTTAAGAGAACAATGAGTGTAAGACCATAAGTTAATAAGTTATGTGTTGGGAGGTTATTTCCCCCTAAGAATGCATTGTTATGCCAAGGCTAGAGAAAGTATTATAAGTACTTACAATTACTTAAGATGAGAAATAATGTTTAAGTTAAGGACCTATTTTATAGGGTAGGCAATTAAGAGTGATTCATTAAGAGTGCATTAGTTATGCACAAGACTAAGAATCAGTGAGAATAAGGATACATGAGACGTGCATAAGTTATAAGTTACATGTATATATATATATATATATATATATATATATATATATATATAAGAACAAGAATAATTAAGATAATAAGCCGTGGCCTTTGATGTTCACGCCAGTGGGACACGAATGGTCCACGCAAAGTTAAGATTAAGATTAATATTGTTGAGTCGTGACTTTCATCGTTCACGCCAGTGGGACATGAAAGGTTCATGCATAAGATTAAAGATTATTTATTGCGTCTTCCGTCGTTCACGCCAGTGGGACACGGGAGGTATACGCATCAGTTAAGATTAATAATGATATATAATAATTCGCGTCTTCCGTCGTTCACGCCAGTGGGACACGGGGGGGTATACGCGTAAGTTAAGTCGTGTCTTCTGCTATTCACGCCAGTGGGATACAGGAGGTTCACGCCAGTGGGACGTGTTATTCCGCAAGGATGACCGCACGACGACAAGAGGAGTCCGGTGTTAGCCTGATATGATAGGAATTTCACCGGTATGATGGGAGATGTACTTCGGGGTTACTCCACCCGGATGCACTCCGTAAAATGAACCCAGATAATATTGCTTGTTCAACGCTAACAGCTAACATAAGACATGTATCAGTTAATATTTTATTATGTTATCAGACAGAGAATATTTATCAGACAGTTATCAGATTATCAGGTAGCAGTTATCAGACGGTGATCCTAGATTCCCCTCGATCACCCAGTTATCAGGATATAGTCTAGATCTCAGGACTATTCAGTATCAGATTCAGACAGTGATCCTAGGTTTCCCCTCGATCACTAGTTTAGTAGGAAGTAGTCCAGTTTATAACTACACAGTTTAGCAGGAACAGTCAGGTAACCCTTTATGGGTAAGATTAAGACTTGGCGATCATAGGTATCCCCAAGATTGCCGAGGTAGGCATGGCGACCCTAGGTTCCCTGTGGTTGCCAACAGTAGGTAGGGTAGGAGCTCACTGAGACATTATGTCTCATCCCTATCCTTCTGGTGCAGGTTTTCAGGTAGCCAAGTGGTTTACAGATGAAGATCTCCAGGAAGATGCTGGATGGAGTGCAGATGCTCGTCAAGGCCAAGCTCAGGAGGTTGATAGATTATCTATGTATATGAGAATGTAATTGTAAATGATATTTGGATATTGTATAAACGAGCTATTTGTACTCATTCAGTAGTTTTATATTGTATTTATTATTGAAAATTTTAATGTACCCAGTATCAGAATAATACACATGCTAAATATTCTAGATAATTTAGTATGGGTGTTACAAACTATTTCAATGGTAAAATTCCACGTCTGCAAAAAACCAGCTCAAAATTCGTTTTCTAGGTGCATGTTTTGTTGTTTCGCGTTCTTGAGTTTTTGGCGCATAAAAAATTCATATTTAATCCGTCCCTTGTCGGAAAATTCTCGTTTTTTGTGGGCGATGTTGTTTTTATGTCCTAAAGATGCCTGCAAAAAATCGTAAAAAAATTCAACTTCTAAGTCACTCTTATAATACGGGCGCACGCGCGCACGCGGATGCGCGCGCGCGAGAAAATCCCACCAATTGTTTCCAGATCAAGAAAAGAAAAAAAATTCCAGATCTAAACAAAAATATAAGAGTGTAAAAGAGAAAGGAAAAAAATTTGGTGTAGACTGTTTTGTTGTTTCGCGTTCTTGAGTTTTTGGCGCGTAAAAAATTCATATTTAATCTGTCCCTTGTCGGAAAATTCTCGTTTTTTGTGGGCGATGTTGTTTTTATGTCCTAAACAAGCCTGCAAAAAATCGTAAAAAAATTCAACTTCTAAGTCACTCTTAAAATACGGGCGCGCGCGCAAGCGAGAAAATCCGACCAATTGTTTCTAGATCAAGGAAAGAAAAAAGTTCCAGATCGTCAAAACAATAATATATCGTCATTGGATTTGGGATGAGATTATGCCTGCTACTTAACCACCTTAACCCACTTGAACATTAGTAGAAATGACTTCAATGGAACTTTCCAAACAGTAATTTTTGAACTCACTGAGAGGGCCTACGAAGCTGTTGCTATAAGTATTCAAAATTCTTAAGAATCTGAGCTTTGAAATTCCAGGTGGAAAAGTTGAGTTGAAGGAGTTATGGCTGATGTCCAGTGTTCAAGTGGGTTAAGGTGGTTAAGTAGCGGATTTGGGATGAGATTATGCCTGCTAGGTTAAACTCAACGGGTCAATTCCACAAACCCTTGCCATGCTACCTAAACTAACATTCCTTGATTTAAGCAACAACTATTTCAATGGCAAAATTCCACGTCTGCAAAAAACCAGCTCAAAATTCGTTTTCTAGGTGCATGTTTTGTTGTTTCGCGTTCTTGAGTTTTTGGCGCATAAAAAATTCATATTTAATCCGTCCCTTGTCGGAAAATTCTCGTTTTTTGTGGGCGATGTTGTTTTTATGTCCTAAAGATGCCTGCAAAAAATCGTAAAAAAATTCAACTTCTAAGTCACTCTTATAATACGGGCGCACGCGCGCACGCGGATGCGCGCGAGCGAGAAAATCCCACCAATTGTTTCCAGATCAAGAAAAGAAAAAAATTCCAGATCTAAACAAAAATATAAGAGTGTAAAAGAGAAAGGAAAAAAATTTGGTGTAGACTGTTTTGTTGTTTCGCGTTCTTGAGTTTTTGGCGCGTAAAAAATTCATATTTAATCTGTCCCTTGTCGGAAAATTCTCGTTTTTGTGGGCGATGTTGTTTTTTTGTCCTAAACATGCCTGCAAAAAATCGTAAAAAAATTCAACTTCTAAGTCACTCTTAAAATACGGGCGCGCGCGCAAGCGAGAAAATCCGACCAATTGTTTCTAGATCAAGGAAAGAAAAAAGTTCCAGATCGTCAAAACAATAATATATCGTCATTGGATTTGGGATGAGATTATGCCTGCTACTTAACTACCTTAACCCACTTGAACATTAGTAGAAATGACTTCAATGGAACTTTCCAAACAGTAATTTTTGAACTCACTGAGAGGGCCTACGAAGCTGTTGCTATAAGTATTCAAAATTCTTAAGAATCTGAGCTTTGAAATTCCAGGTGGAAAAGTTGAGTTGAAGGAGTTATGGCTGATGTCCAGTGTTCAAGTGGGTTAAGGTGGTTAAGTAGCGGATTTGGGATGAGATTATGCCTGCTAGGTTAAACTCAACGGGTCAATTCCACAAACCCTTGCCATGCTACCTAAACTAACATTCCTTGATTTAAGCAACAACTATTTCAATGGCAAAATTCCAAGTCTGCAAAAAACCAGCTCAAAATTCGTTTTCTAGGTGCATGTTTTGTTGTTTCGCGTTCTTGAGTTTTTGGCGCATAAAAAATTCATATTTAATCCGTCCCTTGTCGGAAAATTCACGTTTTTTGTGGGCGATGTTGTTTTTATGTCCTTAACATGCCTGCAAAAAATCGTAAAAAAATTCAACTTCTAAGTCACTCTTATAATACGGGCGCACGCGCGCACGCGAATGCGCGCGAGCGAGAAAATCCCACCAATTGTTTCCAGATCAAGAAAAGAAAAAAATTCCAGATCTAAACAAAAATATAAGAGTGTAAACGAGAAAAAAAAATGGTGTAGGCAGTCTATGATAAAAATCGTGTATTCCAGATCTAAACAAAAATATAAGAGTGTAAAAGAGAAAGGAAAAAAATTTGGTGTTGACAGTCCATAATAAAAATCGTGCTCCTCAACAATCTAACCCTTAGAAAAGGCTTTCCCAAGGTGGGAAAGCTTTCTCCTTTCCCATCACAAACGCCACCGCAATATATATATATGTGTGTGTACAAATATAAATATCATCATTATTGTACAAATATCTCCACTGCATAATCTGGCTAGTGTCGATCATGTGCGAAGGTCAGAAGGTCAGTGGACATGAATGAATGATAGAGGAATGTGGAGTAAGGCTTTTGTTTTTAAGGTACTCGTGATCAATGTAGCACAGAGAAAGAAACCAAAGAGTCTTGATCATATTTCTAAAACTTGCATAATCTTTTCTAGAAAGACTCGCTACTAGTGTGTCCTATTTTTTCCCAGGAATTTTGCAATGTGGTCCTATTTTTTCCCAGGATGCATAATCTTTCAAACCTATATGGTTCAGAACTCTTATTGCTACATTTAGGTGGTATAGAACTATGTTGTTTTAGTCTTGACAGGTTGAGAAAGCAACTAAGGAGTCTTAATCATTTTTCTAAAACGTGCATAAAGTTACATTAATTTTTCTTTGTAAGAATATCAAAATGCATCCTATTTTTTCCCAGAGAGCATAATCTTTCTTCACTCAAGTAAGTGTGTTAATGATAAGTGCCAAAATTGACTTAAAAAGCATATTTATTTTAGGCACTTATGTAACTTATTTCACAAGTTATCTTAGGATAAGCTCATATTTATGGTTCAAAATGCTATATTTGAGATCCTATGTCTTACCCCATGTTTTTATTGCAGGAAATTCATGCTTGAACATGCTGAGCAAAGAAATGAAGTTTGTTTCAAAGCCATCGCTAGAAGCGCAGACATCCTCGCTACAAGCGAGGATAGGCAGGGATTTTGAAGGCTTCATCGCTTCAAGCGCCAGATGCCACGCTACAAGCGAAGATAGGCAGGGATTTTTAGAGGTTCATCGCTACAAGCGATGGACTGGTCGCTTCAAGCGACCAAGGGCGGTTTAAGGCTCCATGCTGACGTGGAGGATCCCTATTGGCCATTAAACTTCCTCGCTACAAGCGACCAACTCATCGCTTGTAGCGAGCGTGCAAATATTCAGTTTTATAAAGCATTTTTTGGCTCATTTTCTGAGATATCCAGTTGGAGAACTTTGAGACTTTTTCTTCCAATTTGTTAGGATTGCTTTAGTAGTAGTTTAGGACTTAGTGATTAGGGCTAGAGCTTTGATCTTCAAAGATCAAAAGTGATTGGGTAGTGGAAATCAATCAAGGCTTTGGGAAATCAAGACTTGGTTTGTATCTTCATCTTTTCTCTTCACTTTTGCATAGTTGCCATGAAAATGAGCAACTAACATCCCTTTGTTGGGATTAGAGGTAATCTTTCTAGCTTTGATGTAATGAATGATTATGTGAATATATGGTTTAGCAATTTATATGTTTATGAAGTTATTCTTGCTTTTCATTCTCATGATTGATTCAAATGATATTGACAAATACTTTTGAATCTATGTTTAAGAATAATCTTCTATCAAAATAAGAAAATCTAGAAATGGATTTGGGTTTTGATAATCGCACAACTTTACCCCAATTCCTTTCTTCTCAACATACAACTTTACCTTTAACTTCTCAATTTATTAAATGTACATGAGAAAACCGAGCACTTCACAGCAAAACGGACACACTCAACAGCAAGAAAGTGAAGCCACAACAGCCCAGCATTGCAGCAGCCAACAATCCTACCTGAACAACACCACACAACACTAACAGCAAAACTATAACCAAAACAGCGACCCACTCTATCTTTTCAATTAAGCCCGATTGAAATTGGAAGAGGTTGTAGGCATTTTTTTCACTGCAAAAGGCAAACACAATAATGAAATAAATCAATACAATGTCCATAGCTTCACACCAGATAACATGAAGCAAAAGAAAACTTAATCAGTAGCACACCACATCAATGAGAATGAAAAGATTGAACACCAACACAACACAACACCATATTGAACTCAAAACATATTGAACATCAACATAATACAACACCAGATTGAGTACAAACCACAATGAAAAATCAAGAGGAAACTGAAAAAGAAAAACTGAAAAGCACATTGAACACCAGCACAATACAATTTGAGACGAAATTGAATGTAAAAGGAATTGAATCTGAGATTGTCATACAAGATGAAGGAGATGGAGAGACGAATCTTTCCGTTACATCAAAACTTTTTCGGTCTATTCATTATTTTTCATATTTATACAAAAAAAATATATAATTAACCACGTCACGCCACAAAATAATATACTATATCCGAAAAGAGTTAGCTCGATTCATTATCAATTCTGATTATACCAATGAAAAGCAAAGTTTTTTTCCTCCAGTGAGGACATGAATCAACCAATTCAGTAAAAATAAAAGAACATGAGTCAATCAACACACAATACTATATTATAAATTTTGTGATTGGACTCAAATCACTAATGAGGCTAGAATAAATTGTTTGAAACAATACAATTTGAAAAATTTGACTGAAATAATCAATCATCACTCAACTGAATTTCCAATTATTGAAACCTCTTTTTCCAAAAATCAAAGGATCAAAACAAAAAAAAAAAAGTAATACCGTATGATAAATCTGTTTGTTAACTAGAAATGAAAAGTATAAAATTAGTTTGTCAAAAAAAGAAAAGTATAAAAATTAGTTCAAAAATACTAATGCATTACCCAAATTATTAACTAGCTAGTAAAAATATGAAGTTGTCAAATAAATCTCAAAATACAAATAAGAAACAAAAAAGTCTAGACAATGTAATTGAAATCAGTCATTCTCCTTCTCCTAACCATATATAAGTAAATTTAATAATCTCTCGGCTGATTTTTTATAAAAGACATATGAATCAACAAAACAAAAATTTATGTATTTAATTTAATTAAAAATATAAACCAAATACATAAACTTTTGTAGTGATCCATATTCTCTTATAAAAATAACAAGATGTTGTAGCATTTACATAGTTATGAACATGGTCCTAGAAAGGGAGAGTGTCTATAATAGATCTCTTTGGCAATAGGCACAAAGGACATGTTTGGAGAGAAGGTTCACATGATTTACACGAACATAGGTGCCTGCAAGGAAGGAACATAAAAGACGACTCTTGTGAATAACAACATTTGCAAATTGTGTTTAGCCTTGTGTTTTCCCATGTTTTTTCTTCATGATTTTTCATGTCACATGACTCTACTTCTTCTACAGCCAATGTTCTTTCTTTGATATGTTCTAAGGTGTTATTGAGGGACAACACCATAGCTTCATTTTTCCGAGAAGCTCTCCGCCACATTTGATTCTCTATCTTTAGTCTGGTCAAGAATTGTTCCAACTCCAACCTTTTCTTTGTCGCTTGTGCTATTTGTTCATCCTTTTGTCTTAGTATACGAAACATATCTGATTCTAACTTCTTCAATAATGTTCCCACTTGTTGCCTTCTTTGCTCTTGCACCAATATTCTCAATTTCTCGTTCTGTCACCACAAAAACTACCAATTAATAATTTCGCGATTTCGGTTGTTGCGGATGTTGTGTTGCGTTACTTATATATCATGTTCGTTATTTATTTTTTGGTTACATCTTATTAAGTTATTTATATTATCATAATAACTCAATTTCTTATTGTGTCTTCATAATTTAAGAACTGTAATTATTTTTATAACTTTATAATGAATTTATTACTTCTAAAAGCTAAATTAACCACTATTAAATTCAAATTTTAATGTTTTTAAAATATACAAGAACATAAACAAAATGAGACAAGAAATGTGTTCCCTACCTTTTGTTGCGGCTGTAACGACGTTTTGTCGCGGCGTAGCATTATTTTGTATGGAGAAAAACAGTATAAAACACTACATAAACTTTTTTGCCGCGACCGTTTTCGCGGTAACAAACTGTTTTTTAGAACATTGGATTATATATATTCCATAAACATATAAAACAAATATTTTTCTTGAAAACCTAAGGACTGCCTAATCCAGGATATCTCACTGTCCACTATCAAGACATAGCTATGGACTAGACCAACATAAGAGTTTTATTTTTATTTTTAGGGAAGACAAACATAAGAGTTGTTGGCAAATATTCTATGCATAACATACAAAACAGCGTGATATGTTACATATGAATCAAAATTGAAAAAGGAAAACTAACTAACCTGTGATGTGATAAAGTGATTAACCTCGTCCATCTGTTGTTGAAACTCAACTGGCAGTGTTAGAGGTTGATTGTTGTTATACATAGTGGTGGCATAGACATTAGAATTTGGCATGTTTTGAACAAGAGTTGTTTGTTTGAGGCTGGCAGCTTTAGTGTATAAGTATATACTACTCCGTCCCAAAATATAAGCAAAAATGAGTCAACATAAAGTTGATGTATTTGGTATAAATTTTGAACCAAATACATTAACTTTTGTTGATCAATTTTTGCTTATATTTTGGGACTATATATATATATATATATATATATATATATATATATATATATATATATATATATATATATATATATATATATATATATATATATATATAGTACTTGAATGAACGTGACTTTTCACGCATTAATTAATCAATTAATTGGAAAAAAGTACTCCCTCCGTTCCTTTTTAATTGTCACTTTTGAAGAAATTTTTTGTTCCTTTTTAACTGTCACTTTCAAAGTTCAATGCAACTTTAAATATTGTTTTACCAATATTATCCTTAGTTATTTATTACGGAGAGAGAAATATATGAGATGATATATTAAATGAATAAGGTTATTGTAGTAAAAATATAAATTATTGTAAAAGTAGTGACATTTATAGTTTGTCTTGGTTTGTGTAAAATGTCAAAATGTGACAATTAAAAAGGAACGGAGGTAGTACTATTGGAAATGAATTAATGCTTAGATTTTGACTGGAAAAAAAAATAGTAACTGAAAAAATTTGAAATGGAAATAAAGAGAGAAAATAGGAATCCGTGGTGTAGTATAACTTTCTTCCTCTTCTTTCTCAACTGATTTATACTACATGTTTTTAGTGTAGGCATTAAAGAGGAGTGTGGAAAAAGCTGTAAGATAATATTATTTTTTGTTTTTTTATTTAAAAATGGAAAGAATTGATTTTTTGAATATGAATCTTTGTTTTTTTTTTTGACAATGAATCTTTGTTGTTATTACAGAATAGGATTTCCAAACTTTTTCCACCGACGTAGTGCACGACATATTTTATACACGACATTGCACGATATATATGTGGCAGCCCTGGATTTGTTTAAATCAAATTTTATTTAAAATAAATTTTTAAAACTCAAATAGCGTGTTATGGAATACATAGGTTGTGTGTATTTGATGACGGCAACTGTCGTGCCATTAAGCATTATGTATCGAAGAAATTCATCCTTTTTTTAAGGAAAACAAATTCTTCCACTATTCCAAGATATATGCAACTTTTTATTAAATATATGGAGTAGGATCAAAGGCATTGTCTTATCTTAGAAGCTACCCATTCAAATTTTGATATATTTGCTATATATGGAAGTTTCTATAAATATTTTTATGATTTTTTAATTTTTTTTATAAATCATTTATTTAAAATTTAATATATATATATATATATATATATATATATATATATATATATATATATATATGTGTATGTATGTATGTATGTATGTATGTATATTCATTCCTATCTATATAAATAATTTAGGATATTCCACTTTAGAAAAAAATAAAAAAAAGAAAATAACAAATTATAATCCAAAAAAAAATCTATATTTTTTATACCACTTTCTATCATTATTATTTTATAAAAAGATCATTTATTTAGTATATAAATTATTAATTAATTCGAAATTTTTTATATAAACAAATTTAAAATATTATATTATGAAAATCAAATAAATATTCAAATGATATAATGATAGTATTATATATCAATGAAATTTAATTGAGAAAATATTGATCACAAAATAAAAATAAATATGTTAAGAAACATTTTTATTAAATGCATGTGCAATTATAACTTGATATATTTGTTATGTTTTTTTATTGAATATTTTTTATATAATCTCATTGGGTAAAAATTCAATAATATATATATATATATATATATATATATATATAGGATCCGTTGACACCAGGTGTAAGTCTTAAGACTTACACCCAATCTCAACCGCTTAATTAAACAAATCATACGGATGATATATCTTGCTAAATATAGCAACTAAAAACCTCACGTGACACTTTTCCCTGCAAAATCTTCTTACAATTGCCATTCCCACACATCTCTTTCTAATCGCAACAATCTCTTCTTACAAACCTCTTTCTAATTGCCGTAAAATCACACATCTGCCATGGCACTGTACACCACTGTTGAATTCTTTAAACCTCACATCTCAGTGCTCTGTCATGATTTCTTTCTGTGATCGTGAATCTAGGTTTCTTCTATTTTCTTCTTCATTGTGCCATTCCCACACCTCGTGGTTTTTCTGCGTTTACGGCGTTTAGACCTCACATCTCATTTCTCTGTTATTTTCTCAATGGTCGTTGTCGGCTTTTCTTCTCCATTGGTGTGGTTTTTCCATGTTGTTGTTGTTTAGACCTCACACCTCACATCTCAATTCTCTGATATCTTTTTGTGGCGGATCTGCAGTTTTTTCTTTATTGTTGTGCGCTTCCCACACCATGTGGTTTTTCCGTGATCATCGTCATCGTTGACGTAGCACCTCAAGACATTGTTCTTTCTCTTTGTCGTTCTACCTACTTTGGTATGCCATTTTTTTTCTTTCTTCCTCAATATTATGGTTGTAATTTAAATAAGGTTAAGCTTAAATCTATTACTTTTTTTTTTTTTTGTAGAATTTTACATGGATAGAGAGTATTACACTATAGTTAGTTAGAGTATACTATAGTTAGTTAGAGTGTTTGAGAAGCTTGGTTAAGAAATAGTTACTTAACTAATCTCTATATATAGGAACACTCATGTACCATTTTCATTATCTTTTATTCAATTGTTTCTTTGTGATGACTCCTAGAGAGCATTATGCATTCTATCTTTCCATTGTATGGGACCTTGATACACTACATCCTCTGATTTATAATATGGTATCAGAGTGCTTTGGAGATAGCGATTTCGATCTAGATTATGTCGAAGAAGATGGTTCCGATGACGACGAAGAAGATCTTGAAGCTTCCGCATCAGAAAATTTGTGTTCTCCCGCTTCGCAAGTTTCGAACGTTTTCGGTAGTTTTGGCGATTCTGTTTCTACTCCTCCTTCTTCACCATGGATCGCTCCAGCCATTGATGGATTCACCATCAAGCTCGGTGAGGTTCCTTGTTTTCTTGCAGATTCATGTTGCACTGATCACGAATCTGTGCTTGATGCTTCAGTAGAAAACCAGAAGACACAGGATCTTGATTCGGAGTTAATCGTTTCTGCCAAATCTACGAATTTGAACAACCGCGAATCTGAGTTCAATGTTTCTGAAGCCGCATTCAATAACTCGACAAATCTCATCATCGATACTGTTATCACATGCTCTGGACCTGTTTACGGCTTTTGTTACTTCGTTGGAAAACAGGAACCAATCGCTTCCACCGTCACCAGCAAGCTTCAGATTTTTCAGTTACATGACGAATTTATCGTCGATTTCGATCCCGGCGGAAACCTTTGTGGTTCGTTGCCCTCTTTTCTGTCAAGTTTTCTTTCAATTTCATCCTTCATGCGCACAAGCTTTGACATCGATCGATTATGGTGGATACCATGGGACATAGGGAAAAATCGGTTCTCCGATGGAACTCTAAGCCTCACTCATCTACACTTTCATCTGAAACGTTTCCGCACGTGCGTGAAAACCATCTTGAGAAGAGTGAGTTTAGAGATCTTGACACGCTTGAAGTAGTGAGGATCGTTTGCCCATGGCTTATCGCGTTGGAATTCGGCTTGTCCTGCTTCGTCATAGTGGAAGATTGAATCGTCTGAAGGAGTTTCCATTGGGATTACGTTGTTCTCTAATTTGTTTGTTGTACTATCGCCGATGATGATGAAGAAGACGCTTCCATTGCGCGCGCCGTGAATCCTTTCTCTCCGGTGAGTGAATGTGCGAATGAGTGGGAACTGGGAAGGACCCTACTCCAGAACTAGTTACCGCATTGGGCTCGGGCTTGGGCCTCTTGAAGATTGGGTTTTTTGTTACCGCATTGTTTCTTACTTAGTTTACTCGCTTTTTCTTAGTTACATCATTATAGTTAGTTAGAGTGTTTGAGAAGCTTGCATTTCATTTGCCTTGTACTTTCATTGTATTCCAAACTCAAATTGGTAAATTTCCCACTTTGAGTTTGAGGAGGACTATTACATTATAGTTAGTTAGAGTGTTAGTTAGAGTGTTTGAGAAGCTTGGTTAAGAGTTAGTTACGTAACTAATCTCTATATATAGGAACACTCATGTACCATTTTCATTATCTTCTATTCAATTGTTTCTTTGTGATGACTCCTAGAGAGCATTATGCATTCTATCTTTCCATTGTATGGGACCTTGATACACTACATCCTCTGATTCATAATATGGTATTAGTGCGCTATGGAGATAGCGATTTCGATCCAGATTATGTCGAAGAAGATGGTTCCGTTGGCGATGAAGAAGATCTTGAAGCTTCCGCATCAGAAAATTTGTGTTCTCCCGCTTCGCAAATTTCGATCGTTTTTGGTAGTTTTGGCGATTCTGTTTCTACTTCTCCTTCTTCACCATGGATCGCTCCTGGATTCACCATCAAGTTCGGTGAGATTCCTTGTTTTCTTGCTGATTCATGTTGCACTGATCACGAATCTGTGTTTGATGCTTCAGTAGAAAACCAGAAGACACAGGATCTTGATTCGGAGTTAATCGTTTCTGCCAAATCTACGAATTTGAACAACCGCGAATCTGAGTTCAATGTTTCTGAAGCCGCATTCAATAACTCGACAAATCTCATCATCGATACTGTTATCACATGCTCTGGACCTGTTTACGGCTTTTGTTACTTCGTTGGAAAACAGGAACCAATCGCTTCCACCGTCACCAGCAAGCTTCAGATTTTTCAGTTACATGACGAATTTATCGTCGATTTCGATCCCGGCGGAAACCTTTGTGGTTCGTTGCCCTCTTTTCTGTCAAGTTTTCTTTCAATTTCATCCTTCATGCGCACAAGCTTTGACATCGATCGATTATGGTGGATACCATGGGACAGAGGGAAAAATCGTTTCTCCGATGGAACTCTAAGCCTCACTCATCTACACTTTCATCTGAAACGTTTTCGCACGTGCGTGAACAACCATCTTGAGAAGAGCGAGTGCAGAGATCTTGACACGCTTGAAGTAGTGAGGATCGTTTGCCCATGGCTTATCGCGTTGGAATTCGGCTTGTCCTGCTTCGTCATAGTGGAAGATTGAATCGTCTGAAGGAGTTTCCATTGGGATTACGTTGTTCTCTAATTCCCATGTTTGTTGTACTATCGTCGATGATGATGATGACGAAGACGCTTCCATTGCGCCGCCGTGAATCCTTTCTCTCCGGTGAGTGAATGTGCGAATGAGTGGGAACTGTGAAGGACCCTACTCCAGAACTAGTTACCGCATTGGGCTTGGGCTTGGGCCTCCTGAAGATTGGGTTTTTTGTTACCGCATTGTTTCTTACTTAGTTTACCCCCTTTTTCTTAGTTACATCATTATAGTTAGTTAGAGTGTTTGAGAAGCTTGCATTTCATTTGCCTTGTACTTTCATTGTATTCCAAACTCAAATTGGTAAATTTCTCACTTTGAGTTTGAGGGGGACTATTACACTATAGTTAGTTAGAGTATACTATAGTTAGTTAGAGTGTTAGTTAGAGTGTTTGAGAAGCTTGGTTAAGAGTTAGTTACTTAACTAATCTCTATATATAGGAACACTCATGTACCATTTTCATTATCTTTTATTCAATTGTTTCTTTGTGATGACTCCTAAAGAGCATTATGCGTTCTATCTTTCCATTGTATGAGACCTTGATACACTACATCCTCTGATTCATAATAGAGAGTGCATGGAAAGTTGTAATACTACAAACCTAGAAGATGCGATAACTAATCATATGTCCAATGGTTTACAAAACCCTTCAAAAGTTATTTCATCACATGAGACTAATTATGGTGATCATCCTAATCTACATCCTCGTATTGGAATGGAATTCGACACCATTAATGATGTTAAGGAATTCTACATATCATTTGCTAAGAAAGAAGGTTTTGGAATTAGAACTCGTACAACCAAGGAACATTTTTGTACGCTTATATGTTCTAATGAAGGTAAACATACAACAAAGAGTAGCAATGAAGAAGAATGCAATGTTTCTATGGGAACTAAGTAAAAGACCTTGACTTCTAGAACTGATTGCAAGGCATTACTTAGAGTTTCAAAAGCATGGAAGAGGAGCAAATGGAGTATCATAAGCTTCAGTAATGATCATCTATAAGAATAGCAGAAAAATTTGCAGTCAAGAATAAGAATGAATTGTATAGCAGAAGAACTTTTTTATTCCCATTTCATATAATATTGGATACTACAATTGATTTGATGATAATACAAAACTAACTCTAACTAAAAATTACAATGAGAACATTCAAACTATGTATGCCATTTAAAAATAACAACAATGAGTAATCCCTCTAGTTGCTAAGCATCTCATCTCATTCTTCTGGCGATAAATTTCTTCCTCTTCCAATATCACATCCTTTCTTCTCCAAGGCTTTTAGTTTCACATTATATTCTAGTGGTTAAGACTTTGGTGATTTGTGTTCCAGTCAAGTCATTATCTTCTAGAAGGGACCAACAATCAGGTTTCATTTCGGTCCCTTCTGTTAACGTTTTCTGACTTAAGTTAACAGAAGGGACCGAAATGACAAACAGAAGTGTAATTAGGGGACTCAAACGGTACTTTTATTAATTAAGAGACCAAAAGGAAACCTCATAATTATTTAAGGGACCAAAAGTGTAATTTACCCTTCAATAAAAATTCTTAATTATCTTGATTGAATACCACAAGATTTCGGAGGGCTAGTTTGACTTCTTCAAAAAAAAATATCAAAAGATTTATTTATATTTAAGAAAAATCTTGATTGAATATCACAAGATTCGTTTATAATAATAAAAAAAGTCTTTTAAAATCCATAAAAATCTCCATCCATTACACCCCCTTATTCTCAATTAGTGGTGGAATGGGCTGCCAACACTAACATTCTTCTAGGCTGCCCGAAATAAATGTGGTAAGGATGAAAGACTTTGAAGATGTATCCATAAAAAATTAGAATTGGTAATTGCTTTATAGATCTCTCACATTGCTCAAAAGCCCCTTAGATTTATAAGAACATAAATATCGATAACACAAAATCCGTCAAAAGTTATGACCTGGTTGTTACTTTTTGGATTGGAGTGTAACTCCCAATCAATTTATTTAAGAGGTTGTGCAATCTGAGGGCTTATCGAGCCATCACCATTAGAATTTGTTGGTACCAATAGGAATAACCATGAAGAAATACAAACAACATGTAAAGAATAATGTGATACTTTTGTGACTGACCTATCTTTTACATTATAATTTTTATATTTCAGTTGTGATTGATTATTTAAATGCATATTAATATTATTCATTTTTTAAAAAAACTAACCTCTCGAATCTTGTGGGACTCAAATATGCAGCAAACTTTCTTTAAAAGTTTTAACATTGATGCATGCACAAACTTGAGTTCAAGTTAGAAACTAACTAAGCTAAAATTGATTTTTTTTTTAAAGGAGGCTAAAATTGATTCATGTCATGTCACCTATGCGCTCTTAGATATATCAATGATATTTACTAAAAAAATAAAAATAGTAGAATAAACTAATTATTATTATTATAAGAAAATCAATTAAGATTCTAAGAAGGAGATGTATTTAATGGATTTTACAAACCATAGCTAAAATACCATTATATCGGATATTCTATAACAAAAGTCAAAATGATATTCACAAAAGAATATGATTCACCCCCATAAAAAATGATTCAATAATTTTAAAATCATATGTCAATATTTAGGGTTAATATATTATTTTTTTATAACAAGTAAATATATTTTTGGCTTAATTATATTTTTTGTCCTCTTATTTTCACTCACTCACAAAATTGAACACTCCATTTTAAAATCATCCAGTTAGGGTCATATTCTCATATTTTTGTACTAAAAAATGTCTATGTCATATTTTAAATGATGTTTCATACAATACTACGATGAGGGATAATCAACAAGCACAAAATTACTATCTTTAAAAAAACCATAAAATTACAAAAATAAAAACCCAAAAACTTCAATTTAATTATGATATATCATCATTTTAAGTTAAAAAATATGAAAGAGTGACTAAACTTCTGTGATTTTAAAATGAGGGGACAATTCTATGAGTGGGTAAAAATAAGGAATCAAAACTGTAATTAAGCCTATACTTTTTTCAATGATATTCAAAGTGAAATTTAAATTGACATTTACTTTTTTTATAACATTTTTGTTTTTTTTAGGGTTATAACATTTTTGTTAAATACTTTTATCAATATTTATTTGAAATATTCCTCATGAGGTGCAGAATTATTTGGGCTGAAGGAAAGAATCATAATAAGATATTTTATAAGTTCGCAAAGAAAGTTTTACAATAGAGATGAAGAAATTTTTATAAAAATTATGGGATCGATCTACTTAATAAGAGATTTTAGTTAAATGATAGGATTGATGAAATCTTACGTTTTTTTACAAAACTAATGTATCTAACGTGGATAATAACTTATTAAGCGGAGTAAGTCTATACAAATTTAATCATGGACAAATGTGATCTCTTCTCATATAAATTTTCAATTCAACGGTAAAATTAAAAAAATATGTATAGAATAAAATTAAAATATTATTAAGTGGTATAACATTGATGAGATGTTACATAAGTGTAATCACTCCTCAAATATACACAGACACACACATTTTTGTAACAGCTGAAATGTTACCCAGCTCAACAACGTTTTATCACATACATATTTTACAAAAGTTAGAGCTGAATTGTAATTTTATATTATATAGATTTATTCTTAATTTGAAATAATTTGAACTGTTGTTGAGTAACATTAAGGGCAAGAGAAACTAAAATAAAGTCTTATCAAACACAAAGTATTACATTTTCTTCATGATTTAAATAATAAAAATTAAAAAACATTAAATAATTTTTACTATTTTTTTAGAAATTTTGTTTTGAATATTCTACTACTACAATAGTTTTGAAATTTTGTTTAGAACTTGACTTGCTTTGGTTGTAAATGCTTTAAAGTCAAATGCTCTCATTTAGAACTTAAGAAATCGTGGGAAAAACTCAGACACTTGATTAACTCAATGAAATTCTGTTTTACTATTTATTTTTTCTCTTTAGTTCTTTAAGATATTCGGTGGCTGCAGATAAGTTGTTGCTCCACTTTTTGGTTCAAAAAGTTTGTTTTCATTTTAGTATAACGTTGAATATATTTTAGTGTATTTTGTATATATCTTGCATTTTTTATACCCATAATATACAAATATTTTTTTTACGTTAAATTATTATGATACCTAAATTTAAGAAAGTGGATGTTTTCATTTTAATATAACTTTAAATTATTATGATATATTTATATACTCCAACGAACAATGAATTGATACGAGTGGTAAGGAACTTGAGACTCTTAAGAAAGTGGCAAGAGTTACCCCCTCTTGTGTATGAGAAAATTTGGTTGGAAACAAAGAATTCATTTGTGTGTACACTATTTTTAAAACAATTGGCGCTACTAAAAAAGTGAGACATTATGTGATTGGCAAAGTAGAGACGGAGGCACTTGCCCCCGCTTGCTTTGATTTATTTATTTATTTGTAAACATGTGTTTAACAATTTTGTTTAGTTCTATCTCCATTAAAAATTAAGTGATGTCCCAACTAAATTAATAATTTGGCTAAAAAGCACTTTTGGCCCACCAAGTTTCACAAACTAGCGAATTTGGCCCCATAAGTTTGAAAATCGCACTTTTGCCCCCTAAGTTTCACCCCCTTTACAAAACCATGCCCCCCTTGATTTTGACTCGGTCAAAGATGATGTGGCGCATTTTTTCAAAAACAAATTGACACATAAGCAGGCTACGTGTAAAAAAAAATAATCCCTCACGTGACCGTTAAACAACGGATCTATTTCTCCTTCTTCTTATCTTCTCCATAAATATCCATTGTTCTTCTTCCATACCCAAATCTCCATTGCTATTCTTTCTTCTTCTTCAATCTATGTGGTTATTGATTCCTTGCCTTTCCTCTTCCTATTCACTCGATTCAAACCCATTTACAGTTTTCAATCGATTCAAACCCTTTTCCTTTCTGTCTTGGTTCCCTCCTTGGTTCTGTCTTGTTCCATCACCCATAGCTATGTCCTTCCTTCCATTATTTTCCTTCATCGCATCACTCATCGGCTTCTTTGAATCGCCCTTCTTTGCAATCACCATCTTCGCATTTGTCTTCTTCGAACTCGTGTTCTTAGAAATCGTTTTTGATTTCGATACTGTGCCTTTCGATTTCGTTTTTTCTTTCGAATCTGAGTCTTTCAAAATCATTTTCTCTTTCGATTTACCCTTTGGAGATGGTTTCGTCATCTTCTTTAGTTTGATTGAGTTGAAAATGAGAATTGAAGTTAACCCTAAGCCCTAATTCCCAATTTGATTTTGTGTTTTGATTTGGAATTGGAATGGGTCACTTGACTTTTGATGCTTTTATGGTTTTTTCTTTTATTTTTAATTCCAATAATCAGAGTTGGAAATAATTTACTTTTAATAATATCCACCTCAACAAAAAACATTAAAAATAAGCGCCACCTCAGCTTTGACTGAGTCAAAATCAAGGGGGCCATGGTTTTACAAAGGGGTGAAACTTAGGGGGGCAAAAGTACGATTTTCAAACTTGGGGGGCCAAAAGTACATTTTAACCTAATACTTTTTAAGAAATATAAGCAAGAACTATAGATTTTTTTTATATTCAATTGTATATTTATCTATGTAGTTAGGTTTAGTTTTATATGTGGTAACTACAACCGTTGAAATTGTATGAAGAAAAAATTACATTGACCTCTCCTAAATTTTCTTTAAGTGACATTCACACCCTTCTAATTAATTAGTAAAAAACACTCACCTCCCCTCTTTATTAATGGTGTTAGACAGGGCCGGCCCTTAGGGGGTGCAAACAGCTCTACTGAGCTGGGCCTCCAAAATTTGGGGGCCCAAATATTTTTTTATATATATAATGCAAGTAAATAATTAATATATACAAATGGTGTGTTTCAAATATCAATTAGGCTGAAATGGCCCAGTGGTAACAGTGTGAGTTGGTATTCTCTTGGTCATGGGTTCAATACCCCCTGTGATCTGTTTTGCTTTAATTAACTTTTTTTCTTTTTTTGATTTTCTTTAATTAATCAAGACTCATGTTTTTCTTTAATTAA
Source organism: Medicago ruthenica (assembly GCA_018208015.1). Lineage (NCBI taxonomy): Eukaryota > Viridiplantae > Streptophyta > Magnoliopsida > Fabales > Fabaceae > Medicago > Medicago ruthenica. The sequence goes on along the minus strand of CM031377.1, from coordinate 78,448,723 downwards.
TTTTTATTTTTTTTATTTTCTTTAATTAATCAAGACTCATGTTTTTCTTTAATTAATTTTTATTTTCCATTTTTTTCTTTAATTTTTTTTTTTTAGTATGAGAGGGCATTTTGATTTGGACATAATTTATTATGGATTTGAAGCTCATCTATCCTCAATCCTCCTTCCAATTAAGCCAAATTCTCCTTAACATATTGGATTATATATTTACAAATAAAAACATAATGTAATTTTTTCTTCTTATTTTTGTTAGAGCACTTCTTGTAATTTTTGGTGCATACTTATCGTATAAAATAGTAAAACACTACCAACAAATATTATAATTTTTTTATTTGAAAAACAAACATTATAATTATTCTCTAAAAAAACATTATAAACCTTTTATTTTTTCCTTTGTACATATTAAGGAAAATAACAACCTAGAAGATTAATAAAGATATTTGCTCGAAGTTGTATTTTTATATTATTGATTAGAATATCGATCTTTTATGTGTTAGTTACAATAATGACTTTTTTTTTTATCTTTACTAATCTTATTTTTAATTTAAATCGATAATTGCTCTTTAAAAAAAAAATTATGTATTTTTTATTAGGGGCCTATTTTTATATGAGAGCCGAGCCTCCAATTACATAGGAACGGCCCTGGTGTTAGATTTCTGTTAAGTGTTAACTTGAATTAAAAACAAATACATAGTCTAGTACCTCTGTTTTCTGGAAAATAAACAACTTTGTAAATTATTAATTATGTCCATATTAAGTTTGTAATTGAAAAAAAAAATGTCTATAGTTCAATGGTCATTGAAACAAACCAAAACGGCTATGCTATTTTTTATTGGTAAATGTTTGTAAATTAGTGAATTTTGTTAGCTTCTAAAGATTGAGACTTCGAATCTCCATGATAGAAGTCAAGAACTCGTTTATAGAATAAAATTTGGTAGTTCATCAACAAAGTCGTGTTTGTCTGAGACAGTTAATGATAATGATTTTATTATTTCATTGCATATAAGTTGAAATGTTTTTTTACATAAATATTTATGGTTAATTTATTGGTCAGGGTAAGAGACAGTCTAATGGTTTATGACACAATAAGATATAATAAGATAATCCTAAAAGTTATCATACAATATCTCTCTGGTTAATTTTTTATCCAAAATATGAGTTGAGTTAAAAGAATAAGAAAAAAGATGACTGATTTGTCCTTGTAAAATATAATTTAAAATATAAAAATTGTAATCTAATATTATATATATATATATATATATATATATATATATATATATATATATATATATATATATAAACATAAAAATTGATATTGAATTAAAAAATATTGATGATTAACATATTGAGATTTATGATCAATCATAAAAGCAAACTTAAATGGGTCATGCTAACCGGTGTCCCGAGACACCGGTTCAGGATACCAAAAAAGGAAGTTTTAAATTGAAAAAGACATTTTTTTTACTTTTTATGGATTGATTACACAATTTTCAATGCAATAACTACTCTATAACTTCTTGTAAAAAAAAAACTACTATATAAGTAGTATTTTTTAGTATTCTTAATCAGTGTCTGGGACACCAGTTAATATTTCTCAACTTTAAATATATCCCATAAAGAAAAAGTAAACTTAAATATAGATGTCTGATTTAGTCAAACAGTCGCTTAAATATAGGTGTATGACCAATCTTTCCTCCACTAATCGACATTTATGATTTTCTCCTAACTAGCGCTTACCTTTAGCATGTTTTGTATAAAAGTAGTTTTGTCATAATGATGACCAACCACCACAAATTTAAAAAAAAAAACTATACTTTTTAACTTTTTTTACACATAAAACCGTCGTGCTAACTCGAGTCTTTGTGACATTAGTTAAAAAAACAAAAAAAATTACATAAAAAAATACACTTTTTACATTTTTAAAAGTATGATTGTACAAATTCTAAAATATTTTTTACGGTATATGTTTCCTTAACCAGTGCTCATGACATAATTACCGTAGCCCATCATAACTTTGATAGGTTGAAGGTCCTCATTTGGTTGTTGATATGTCTGCTTTGTACACAGTAGAAGATAGGTGGCGAAGAATCTAACATATGAATGATTGAACTAATGTGGGAGCAAGGAAACAGGGAATGGAACTATGAAGGAATAGATAGATATTGGAATCACGGAAAGTAAGAAAGAGAGATTCAACAAGTTAACATGTTGAAGGACGTCGTTAAAAAGCAAAAGCTGCCAAGAAAACAGAGAGAACATTTTCACGCCTAGACATGTGGGCATCATCAGAAAGTATCTAAGTAAAAGCTAACGAGTGGCTTGTGACTTTAAAATGTATTTTTTATGGTTTCAATTTCGATTCTTTTAAATATTAACTATGATGAGTTAATTTGATTTTTTTATTTAAAAAATGTCTCTAAAAATATGCTAACAAGTTAAAATGTGAACTTCTAGCCATTGCACCACTTGACAAAAAAATGGTAATTTATATATGAGGATGATGGTCAAATTAAAAGAGTTATCTAAAATAGAAAGAGGTGTCTAAAAATAATAGAAAAGGTGTTTAACTTCTTTGAAAGTGTTTTTTTGGGTTCGAATGTCCTTTTTGTCTTGGAATGTTGCACTACCCCCTCATCCTAAGTTTGAATTAGAAAAAAAAGGAGAAGAAGAAAGAGGCGTTCAGTAAAACACAATGACGTTTTATCAATGAAACTTAAGGAACTAATCTAAATAATCATTACCAATAAGCCAATAAATTAGAAACTTTAGACGTATGCAAATTTAGCACACCAAACTAAAATGTTTACAAACATAAAAAGAAACAATTTATTTTAGGGCCCTATAACTGAACCCCTAGAACTTCAAAAAATGCAAGTATTCTCATATATTTTGCCTTTTGAACCCATAATATATTTTTTTTGCACCACTAGCCCAAAAGGTCCAAGAACTCAAAGTTACAACCCTCTAGACTAGGGTCTTGGCTCCACCACCATACATGCACCGTACCACATGGTTAGCGAATAGAGATCAACATCACTGACCATCAACCATACGGGTAAGGAAATGACATGAAACCTTACAAGAGGTCGAATGTGAGTAGGATCATTTAGCCATGTTTCATAATTGGAAAAATGAGCACCATGGAAATACATAGTTATATAGGCTATAAGGAACTATAAGTCGACTGCAACAAGTTTCACTCCATATCGGCTCACTGGTAATGATGCATTATTACATTTGGAAATTAATGTAACTTAACTTAGATTTGCTAAACAAAATCAACTCAACATTGATGAATATCAACAAGCTATGATAATGAGAATGAACTCTCAGAATGAAGTTCAACATATGACTAATTAATGCATTTTTACACACTTTTTACTGGGTTGTACTTTGAGGTTTTAAATACTGATTTTTAGCATGTTTTATAACTTTGGGGCTTGATTGATCTTTTGTGAATTTACTAGTTGATTTTAAGATTTAACCACATCTTGACTTTTTCTCATTTTCCAGGCTATAAATTGGGGTAGTACTTGTCTTATTCAAGCTTGTGGCAATGCATTACAAAGATAAGAAGCAAAGCTACACCTTTCATGTTGAAGCCTATTTCAGACGTACTGTTCGTAAAAAATGCAAATTACCCAAGAAATAAAATTGACTATGGGTTTTAGGTCACTTGATCATGTGCTTATTTTGTATTGCGCTAATTAGCACTTATTGGCCACATTCTAGGTTCAGAGCTAGGTTCATTAAATTAGGTCAATATCAAGATGAGGATTCACGACAGTCAATAAAATTCAACAATCACAATATTTTAACAATTGGATAGATCTAATGTTCAAGAAAAATTCCATGTTTTCCCATTTGAAGATAAAGAAGAAATGTGATGTCTCCAGTCACGGAGCAAGCAATATTTTTATGGAGGGGCATATTTTTACAATATATACATATATTTTCATTAAATAAAAACATATAAAGTTGTAGCTGAAGTGGTTTCGGTGTTTTTATATTTAGGTCTCTTAACTGTGGTTCGAAACTCTTTTGTCCAATATTTTCATGGCAGGGATCAAACCCATGACACATAGTTCATAGGTGCGCTGGATATCCACTACACTGGATATATATACTTGAAGTCTAAATGCAAATGTTAATATATATAATATAACCGTTATGTAAAATTGTGTATGCATACCTATTCAAAATGAAAACTCTGGGACTTTGGGGAGGCCATGGCCCTCCCATGTCCCCCTGGCTCCGCCTCTGGATGTCTCCCTCACAAAGAAGAAAGGCGAATTGAGACCGTTGAGAAATAGTGTGACTACAACCCACAACCAAAAAAACACATGCACCCCTCCTCCACATCCTCTTTCGCGTCAGACCACCATTAGATTTCATCGAATGTTCTATCTTTTTCTACGTGACCCCCTTAATTGGTTACATAACTCCTCCTCCCAACCCAACATTGCTTATCTCACCCCTATTCTCTTCCTCAACCAACAAACGATTACACTTTCGGACCCCGTCGCTAAATGTGCCTTTGTATTCCTCGATGTTTAACCCCACAACCCATTTCTTGCCTCATTTGTTTGCAATGTTTTTGATAGCAACACTGGTGCAAGCAGCAATACTGAAGCAGGCCGTGCTAAGAGGATCACACAGAGGCCCTTTACTTGAAGGACTATGTGTCCAAGTGACTAGATGCAGGATATCTATTTCAAGTGCTACTTAGTTATTTTGTCTTTATGCATTAGATGTCATTTATCCGTTAGGTCATGTGCCAAGCCTATGAGCTGGCTAGTTGCTAGATCCTTCCAATCATTATGTATTCAGTACTACAAGTACCACATCTGTGAAATGAAAAAAGGCATGAACCTTCAATAATCTTCTTCTCTCTTTTTGTAGCTGGTAGCATAGTATTTAGCAAATTCTATCACCTATCAGTTTTTTAGTCAAGAACTTCATTGGATAACTGCTTCTTTGAATTTTGAGTTTAATTCAATCTTTAGTGTTTAATTCATTGATAATTCACCCTTTAGTGCTTAATTCCATCCAAATCTCATAAATAAAAACAGTGTTGGTGTCATTCGATAATTGTTTCTTTGGCTTTTGAGTGAAAGTATGTTGACCCAATTTTTGGACAGAATTACAATTGACCAATGAGCATATTATGTGACGGTTGTTGTAGTAGGAATTCATGTAAGATTAATTGTCAGTTGATTGATTAGTTTTACGATCAAACTTGAGTAGAATCATGAGAAAGAATAAACACTCTTTCTTTGCGATGGTTAAAAAGTGGGTTTGTGGCTGTCCAACCCGTTACAATTAGCCACCTGCGATGGTTCTCCAACCGTCGAGGATATGTGTGTCGCTAGGCTATTTTGCGAAACGGTCGTTGCAACTGTTGTAGAGAGTAATGCGACGTTTTTGAACTGCATATGTTTTTAGCGACGGTTTGTAAAGGTCGAAAATCACGCATGTGTTTGAAGGGGATATTGCAGAGGTAAAAACCACCTCTAAATGATATTTGCGACAGTTTGAAACTGTCGCAATTCATGTAATTGTTTTAAAAAAAATCAGTTTGGAGCCTCCTTTATGTATGGAATTTATTTCAAAAAATGTCCATTTTTAACTTTCATATAAAATAATTCAAAATAAAAAAAAATGAACTAATCCATAAACAAAAAGACGAGTTTGACATTCATACAAACGATTCAATAAAATATAAACAAATGATACAAAAGTTGTTAGCATGAAAATTTAATCAATTATCTAGTTGGTCTCTAAGAAAAATTACTTGATCAACCCGATGTAAATAACTAGAAATGCTAGTGTGTACCTAATCCCATTATGTGAGCTAACTAAAAAATGCATCAATGAAAAAATAGATGTTGAGATGAGGAAGAAAATCCTAGGAAGCCATAATATGATACTGCAGTTGCAGCTCCAACAACAACTCTTTTAACAGATCTTGCAAACCCAAATGTACCAATGAAGGAACTCCAGACATGCATCTTAACAAGCAAGAATTTTATAATATGTATATATATATATATATATATATATATATATATACACACACACACACACATCACACACATTTTCTAAGTTATACCTAGATACACTACTCAACTAAATTTCGTGTACCTAATGTTTATCCAATATTAAGTTGAATAACATACAAAGCACAAAAGACCAAATTTATTAAGATTGATCACCTGCATTTAACCATCAATATAAAGTCAAACCTTGTGTGTCACATCAAACAAAATACTTGAATCAACAGTGTGATGCAAAATAAAGGAATCTTGATGGTTTAAGCAAAAATCAAATTATAGAGTACCAAATAGCAACATCAAATTCGATAATAAAAAAATCTAGAAATCAGTGTGGTAAGTTTAAATTCTAGAAAGCATCCGTATATTGTTTAATTTGACTATCTTAACTTGAATTAAACACGAAGATTCAACATCTTAATTCATAAAATTGAAAAAGGGTGTCGAAATCTTACCAAAAATCTTGTTGTAGCTGAGTTCTTGCAAACCCTAGGAGCTTGCACGCTGAGATTGCGAGAGAACAATATAGAAGATGATGATTATGGCTCTAAGATTGTGAAACAAGATGCTTTTAACCTTGAACCCATTGCGGCTCTAAGGGTTTTTTATATTGTGACTGATAAGTGCCTAAAAGTTGTTATATTTTGATACATTTTAGGGCACTTATGATTACTTGTTGTACAAGTTACCTTAGGATTAGAGCATATTTATGTTAAAAATGCAATAATTGAGATCCTAAGCCTTACCCCATGTGATTATGCAGGAAATACATGCTTGGACCTGATTGATGCAAAGATATGAAGCTTATCTTGATGCCATCGCTACAAGCGCAGAAGCCATCGCTAGTAGCGAGGATAGGCAGGGATTTCCAGTGTTTCATCGCTTGAAGCGCAGCTTCCATCGCTAGAAGCGAGCTTAGGCAGGGATTTACAAGGGTTCATCGCTTGAAGCGATGAACTGGACGCTTGAAGCGAGCCTAGGCAGGGAATTTCAATGATCCATCGCTTGTAGCGACAGACCTTGTCGCTACAGCGACCAGAGGGCGGTTTAATGCTTGGTGATGACGTGGAGAGCATCCATTGGCCAGTTGACTTCCTCGCTACAAGCGACAGGCTGGTCGCTTGTAGCGAGCGAGCATTTTCTCAGCATATAAATAGATTTTTAAGCTCATTTTCAAGAGATATAGTTTTTTATCAGAATTTCCAATTTCCAGAGCTCAAAATATTAGTTATCTAAGAGAGAGAATAGGCATAGAAGGAGAAAAACTTCAAATAGCAAATTGATTTGGATTGAAGAAGACATTAAGAAGCTTTGAGACATCAAGCTCTACTATATCTTCATCTTCCTTTCTTATTTTGCAATAGTTGTCATGACAATGATCAACTAATCTCCTTTGTTGGGATTAATAGGTAATCAATCATTCCATGTTGTAAACTTTTGGTTATTAAATATATGATTCTAGCATTTTTATATACCATTGAATTTCTTCTTGCTTTTCAATCTTATGTTTGATTTAAATGTTGTTGAAAAAGACTTTTGAATCTAGGTTTAGAATGTTATTCTATCAAGATAAGAAATTCTAGAAATGGGATTTGGTTTTGATAATTACATTATAGTATTGGATCGTAAAGCTTTTGAATCGTTTAATAGATTGAGAAATCATCGATTAAACGATACAATCGATCTCACGACGTCATTTGGGAAATCAATGATGTTGTTGAGCAATACGTAATAATGTCATATATAAGAAAAAGCTAGAATCCGTATTTATGATCAATCGAATACAAACGATGTTTGATTGATGAAAGTTAATCCTAACACCTTCTTTGTCCTATTACTCTACTATTTATTTATTATGTTTTTAAAATGTTGAGTAGTGTAGTATAAAACAAAAGGTTAAACCCTAACTTAAAACGATAATCGACGTTGAACGGTTTATGATATCACATTAATCCCTATGGAACGATATAAAAACGATACTTACTTTTGACCAACATCAAAATGGCGCCGTTGCCGGGGATTAAAGTTATGATATTATAATCATTGCAACTTTAATTATGGTTTTAAGCAATTTTGCACAAAATTATTTTATGTATATAACTATTATTCTTTATCCATCTTGTTTGCTAATTCTTTGTGGTCAGATTGTTGATATCGTATATGCGAGGTCAAGTTTCGGAGGACCAACTTCTTTTTGATTCCGAGATAGAGAGAACAGCTCGTAGAAACAATAGCAAGAATCGGAAAAAGAAGCAACAAGCAAAGAAAAGGCAACAAGAGGAAGCTTCTGTTTCTAGTCATTCATCTAGTCCAAGTCAAGAGTTACAAATGGCTGCAGCAGGAGATCAAGATCCTGGAGGTTCAGGCGGTCGTGGGATGCCCTATAATAATAGTCCACGCCGTTTCGCACAATTGGGGAAAACGCCGCGGACTATCAAGCAAACAGAGATGAAGACGGGGATCTTACAAATTCTTTATGCTAATCCCTTCTCAGGATTAGACCATGAAGACCCGTTCCATCATCTCACAAAATTTTACGAGATTGCGGGTACCCTTGGTGAGACGGAGAATAACGAGGAGGCTATGTGGATGAGGATGTTTCCTCATTCATTGATTGGCAAAGCTAAGGAGTGGTATTTGGACCAGCCACCGACGGTAATGACGAATTGGAACACGCTTGAGGAGAAATTCCTTGAGAGGTTCTTCCCTCAGAATCGTTTCATGGAGGCGAAGACAACTATTGCTGTGTTCTCACAAGGTACTAGTGAGACGTTATGTGAAGCGTGGGAGCGTTTCAAGTCAATGCTCAGAAGATGTCCTAATCATGGATTTGATGAATTAACACAAATTCATCTCTTCCGGAACGGGATGCAACAACAATCCAAGCTATTGCTTGACGCTGCTGCTGGTGGTTCTTTGATGGCCAAGAGCGCCGAGTATGCTGTTGCTATTATAGAGAGAATGGCATTGAATGATCACCAAGCTCATCATAACCGAAGCCAAAGCCAAAGGAAGGCGGGAATCCTAGATTTGGGAACAAACGATGCAATCCTTGCACAAAATAAATTGCTCACGCAACAAGTGGAAGAGTTGACAAAGAAAATGGCCAACCTTCCTCAACAAATGAAGGACATTCAGAACGAACAAAGAAGACAACACCAAGTCGCATCTTGCGAGCTTTGTTCGGGAGATCACCCAACCGGATTTTGTCCGCCACCTACAGAAGAGGTAAGCTATGTTGGTAATCAACCAAGGCCTCAACATTTTCAAAACCAATTCCAAAGCCATCCAAACAACTTCCCAAGGGGGAATAATCCGAATTATGGCCAAGGTTGGAGGCCAGAAGCTGGGCAATATAACCGACAACCTTACCAAAACTATAACCAATATCAACCTCCACAACAAAACCGCAACCAAACCACCGACGAAACCCTCAATCAATTCATGCAGATGTCAATGGCTAACCAGAAGAACACTGATGCGTCCATCAAAAATCTGGAGACGCAAGTGGGCCAGTTGGCACAACAACTTTCTCAAGCTACTCAACAAGGCGGAACCTTTACCGCCAACACACAAACCAACCCAAAGGATCATGCATCATCATCGAAATGACAATTAAGTCATTTTGATGAGGAAGTCCTTGCATCAAGAGACAACGAAAATTGCAAGGCAATTGCTACTCGGAGCGGGAAGGTCATTGGTAGAGGTATAGGGGACAACCTTGAAGTAGAGAGAAGGGTTGTTGAGAATGAGGAGAAGGATGATGATGAAGGACGTGAGGAAGAAACAGGAGGTGTACATAGAGAGGAAGAAGTTGAAAAAAATAATAAGGATGTAGTTGAAAATGAGAACATAGTATGGAAGAAGGATGTGGTGAAGGAGAAGGGCAAGAATCATGAAGTAGTGAAGAAAGCACCGACACCACACCTACCTTACCCAACTACACCAGCCAAAAAAGAGAAAGAGAGGCAGTTTTCTAGGTTCCTTGACATTTTCAAACGTTTACAAATCAACATACCGTTCTCAGAAGCCCTAGAGCAAATGCCGACCTATGCCAAGTTTATGAAAGAAATTCTCTCCAAGAAGAGGAGGTTTAATGAAGAAGAAACAATTCAGCTAGACGCGAATTGTAGTGAAATCATCCAGAATACATTGTCAAGAAAGAAGAGAGATCCGGGCAAAGTTACATTGCTCGTGTCCATTGGCAATGTTGATGTCGGCAAGGCACTCATTGATTTGGGTTCAAGTATCAACCTAATCCCATTATCCGTTGTCAAAAGGATTGGTGATATAGTTGTGAAAAGAACCAACTTAACCTTGCAATTGGCCGACAAATCCTACACTCGTCCATTGGGAATTGCTGAAGACGTGTTGGTGAAAGTCGACAAGTTCTTGTTCCCCGTCGACTTTGTAGTGATGGACATACCGGAGGATGATGATGTGCCGCTACTTCTTGGGAGAACTTTCATGCAAACGGCACGGATGATGATTGATCTTGACGGAGGCTTAATGAAAGTCCGTGTGGACGATGAAGAAGTCAATTTCAACATCCACGAAGCAATGAAGTTTCCTAGTGATAAAGCTGCGTGCTTCAAGATGGATGCAACGGAAGAATTGATAGTTGATACGAGAAACCAGTTGCATCACTTGACACATCTTGAAAGAGTATTGACAAACGCACTAAGTATCATAGGAGAAGAAGATGAGAAGGAGCTTGAAGAGTGTTTGAAGGAGCTCGATTCGTTTAAGGAAATTCCTCCTCATAAAGCCAAAATCGAGGAATTGACGAATGAAGCTAAAGTAGAAGAAGTGAAGCCGGAGATGAAGATCTTGCCCTCACATTTGAAGTATGTGTTTCTTGATCAAGAGGGTACCAAACCGGTAATCATTAGTAGCTCCTTGTCAAACCATGAAGAAACAAAATTGGTCGAAGTTTTGAAGTCCAACAAGGAAGCAATAGGTTGGACACTATCCGACTTAAAAGGGATAAGTCCTTCCTATTGCATGCATAAGATCATGATGGAAGAGGATTATAAGCCGGTAGCACAACCTCAAAGACGGCTAAACCCAAACATGAAAGAAGTAGTCCGGAAAGAAGTGGTTAAGCTACTTGAAGCCGGCATGATATATCCGACCTCGGATAGCACTTGGGTTAGTCCGGTTCAAGTTGTCCCTAAGAAGGGAGGTATGACGGTTATCACGAACGAGAAGAATGAGCTCATACCGACAAGAACCGTGACCGGTTGGAGGATGTGTATCGACTACCGGAGGCTTAACAAAGCAACTAGAAAGGATCATTTTCCCCTACCATTTATGGATCAAATGCTAGAGAGGCTGTCAGGACAAGCTTTCTATTGTTTCCTTGACAGATATTCGGGTTACAATCAAATTTCGGTGAATCCAGACGATCACGAGAAGACTGCATTCACATGTCCTTTTGGGGTATTTGCATATCGACGCATGCCGTTCGGTTTATGTAACGCTCCAGCAACATTTCAACGATGCATGCAAGCCATCTTTGCAGACTTGATAGAGAAAAGCATTGAAGTGTTTATGGACGACTTCTCAGTTTTCGGGTCATCATACGATTTGTGCCTGAAGAATCTGGACACGGTACTGAAACGGTGCAAGGAAACCAACTTGGTGCTCAATTGGGAGAAGTGTCACTTCATGGTAACCGAGGGAATAGTCCTTGGTCACAAGATCTCCTCCAAGGGTATTGAAGTTGATAAAGCTAAGATCGACGTGATAGGAAAACTTCCACCGCCAGTCAATGTCAAAGGAATCCGAAGTTTCCTAGGCCATGCCGGGTTCTATCGGAGATTCATCAAAGACTTCTCAAAAATTGCAAAGCCATTGAGCAACTTGCTCAACAAAGATAAGTCTTTTGATTTTGATATTGATTGTTTAAATGCTTTTAATAGTTTAAAGGATAGCTTAACATCCGCACCCATAATCACCGCACCAAACTGGACATACGATTTTGAACTTATGTGCGATGCAAGTGATTATGCGGTAGGCGCGGTGTTAGGTCAACGCAAAAAACAAAATTTTTCATGCTATACACTATGCAAGTAAAGTTTTAAATGACGCACAAGTCAATTATGCTACCACTGAAAAAGAATTACTTGCCATAGTGTTCGCATTAGAAAAATTTTGTTCGTATCTCATAGGTTCAAAAATTGTTATCTGGACTGACCATGCAGCTATCAAGTACTTAATTACCAAACCCGACTCAAAGCCGAGACTCATCCGTTGGATGTTGCTACTCCAAGAGTTTGATTTGGAGATTAAGGACAAGAAGGGGACTGAGAACCTAGTAGCTGATCATCTGTCAAGATTGGTGAACGATGAGATAACGAAGAATGAGAGGGACATCCTTGAAGAGTTCCCGGATGAAAAGTTGCTTATGGTGCAAGAAAGACCATGGTTCGCTGACATGGCCAATTACAAAGCAACGGGTTTTATTCCGGAGGATTACACATGGCAAATGAAGAAGAGGTTGTTGAGAGACGCAACTCAATTCATTTGGGATGACCCGTACCTCTTCAAGATTGGAGCAGACCACTTGTTAAGAAGATGTGTTGCAAGAGAAGAAGCCAAGGACATCATGTGGCACTGTCACAACTCGCCATATGGTGGTCATTATAGTGGAGAAAGAACTGGAGCAAAAGTTCTTCAAGCTGGCTTTTATTGGACCACCTTGTTCAAAGACGCATACGAACACGTGAAAGAATGCGAGAGTTGCCAGAAAACCGGAGGGATTTCAAAGAGGAATGAAATGCCTCTACAAAGTATCCTTGAAGTCGAAGTCTTCGACTGTTGGGGTATTGACTTTGTAGGGCCATTTCCATCCTCTATGAACAACGAGTATATTCTGGTGGCTGTTGACTATGTATCAAAGTGGGTAGAAGCAATAGCATCTCAGAAAGCTGATAGCAAGACGGTGGTCAAGTTTCTGAAAAGAAACATCTTTTCCCGATTTGGAACTCCAAGAGTGCTAATAAGTGATGGAGGTTCTCACTTCTGCAATCAACAGTTAGCAAAAGCACTTGAGCACTATGGAGTAAAGCACAAGGTAGCTTCACCATACCATCCACAGACCAACGGTCAAGCCGAGGTATCCAACCGTGAAATCAAACGGATACTTGAGAAGACCGTGTCTTCATCAAGAAAGGATTGGGCGATGAAACTGGACGAAGCATTGTGGGCCTATAGGACCGCATACAAAGCTCCTACGGGTTTCACACCATTCCAGTTGGTGTATGGGAAAGCATGCCACTTGCCGGTCGAGTTGGAGCACAAAGCGTTTTGGGCGCTCAAGTTTTTGAACTTTGATCAAGAGCAAGCTGGGGAGAAGAGAAAGCTTCAAATGAATGAGCTAGAAGAAATGCGTGACCAAGCCTATCAGTCAAGCAAGCTTTATAAGGAAAAGGTCAAACGGTATCATGACAAGAAGATCATGAAGAAAGAATTCAGGCCTGGTCAAATGGTGTTGCTGTTCAATGCAAGGCTACGACTATTTCCGGGTAAATTGAAGTCCAAATGGTCCGGTCCGTTCATGATCAAGGAAGTAAAACCTTATGGAGCTGTGGAATTAGAAGATCCTATCACTAAGTCGACATGGACAGTGAATGGACAGAGGCTGAAGCCATATTTTGGAGGTGAAGTTGTTCGGCACACGACGACGATTTCACTCATCAATTCTTATGCATAAGCGAATCAGGCGTCGATCTAATGACGTTAAACAAGAGCTTGTTGGGAGTCACCCCAATTTTGTAAGTATGTTGCATTTTTAGTGTTATTTTAGTTCTGTACAGTTATTTATGCATGTAGGGATAGTGGCTAAGACTCAAAATTTTATTTTTCTGTTTCCTGTCATGGTCGCTACAGCGACCAATTCATCGCTGTAGCGATGAGATTTGCACTACGTCGCTGTAGCGACGCACTTGTCGCTTGTAGCGATGGATTTCACACTTGCGCTTGTAGCGCTACACCACGCTTGTAGCGATGGGCTTAAAGCCTGTCGCTGTAGCGACAGGTCGCGCGCTTGTAGCGACCGTATCAGAAAACAATTTTATTTTTCCCAGGCCACTACTGACTCTTCAGTTACCTCCCAACCACTTTCATTTAATTTACTAGCCGTTTTTCTCTTATATTTTCGCATCCCATACATCTGTAAACATTCCATTTTACATTACCACATTCCTGCACTTTGTCATTTCAATTCTGCACAATCCTGCAATCTAATCTCTGTACCTGCAATAATCTTGCTAGATCATCAACCAGGTATGTGATTCGTACTTCTCTGTCATTGTTTTTAGGCTTTTTACTTGTTAAATGTGCCTGCATGCTGATTTGATTTTTTTTAGGGTTTAGGGTTTCGAAAATTTTGAACTTAGATATGCCCTGTTGATTACCCATGATTAGCCAGAGTTTAAGCTGTTATAAATGACCTAGAATCACTAGGAAAACTCCCCTTTCATCCTCTAGTTCATAGGATTCGTATTTTGGAAAAAACCTATGTAAAAAAATCAAATAATTTAGAGTTTTTGAGGATTTAGGAAGTTTAAGTGATTTATGTTCATTTATACTAGCTTTAGGGTTAATTTCGCATGCTACAAGTAGGTTAGAATGTAGAAAAATCAAAAATTTTGAAAAGGGTCTTCCTCGCTACAGTGCGCTTGTAGCGCAGGAATCCAGCAAAATCTGGGTTCGCTCGCTACAAGCGACCAAGCTGTCGTTGTAGCGACGAAACCAGAAAATTGTTTTATTTTTCTTTTCATTTGATCCTAACTTGTAGCCTACCTAATTTTTGTCTGTTTTGATTCTTTTGTAGGAATGGCACCCAAATCCTCGTCCAAAAGACAAAGGAACGTTGAGAGCTCGTCATCACGACCAAGAGCCAACATTCAACCGCATGACGCGAGTCGTTTCCTAAGCTTGAGGAATCAAGAACGCTACGAGGAGCTGAAAACACGGAGAATCTGGTCTGAGAAGCAGTTCCAGATATCAGAAGAGGGAGAATACGGGGGGATAGCTCACATGATCAACGAAAGGAAATGGGGGATTCTGTGCACGCCACCAAGGAAGATAAATTACGACATCGTGCGCGAATTCTACGCGAATGCGATCCCAGCTGACCCATCTGACGAGTTCACATGGACTACATACGTGCGAGGGCGCACCATCACCTTTGATCGAATGTCCATCAATGCATACTTGGGCAAACCTTTGGAGCTTTGTGAAGAGGACAATCCACTAGCACCTACTATGCTATGTGACTTCTCGGAGCATCAGAGGAGAGGGAATTGGGATCATGAGCTTATTGCACGAGACATCTTCCAGCCAGGGAAGCACTATGATTTGAGTAAGGCTTCGGGTAAGCCTTTCCGAGCCTTCAGAGAGGATATGACCACTCCGGCTCAGGTAGTTCTTACTCTTATCTTGTATAATATCCGGCCAAAATCTCATACCTCTTCTACCACCCTCGACGTTACCCCTCTTCTTCATTATATCCTGACTCAACGTCAGGTTGACGTTGCTAGGCTGATAGCAAATGAGATGAGGGTAGTAGCTGAGAGCGGCATTCTACCCTCGGGCAAACCCAAATGCCCACTGACCTTTCCCGGATTGATTATGGGACTCTGTAGACGGGCTAGGGTACACATGCCCAACCAGGTAGATGAAGAGATTAAGAACCCTATTGATGACAGGTACATCAATAGGTACTGCTCTACCCCCACACCTATTGCCCCACCTCCTTCCTCAGCTGGGCCATCCACTTCAGCCGGTCCTTCTAGTGCACCACCACCACCACATCATACTAGCCACCCTCAGGGTCCGACCATTCCACCACTGGATTTCTCGAGTTGGGACTCCTCTATGGTGAGCTCTTTTCTGTTGGCGCAAAATGCGTCTAATCACCGGGCTCTAACGACTATTCAGAGTCATCTGCATGACAGTGGCCAAAGCCCATGGACGCCAGCCTTCTTCTCTGAGCACATAGCTTGGCCTGGGGACAGGCCTTTCTTTCCTGGAGGGGCAGCTGCAGCAGATGCTGGTGATCAGGATGCCGGTGACGATGGTGACGACGACGCTGATGTTGATGACGATCTTGGAGATGATTCATCGGAGGCTACAAATAGCCTAGACCGTATGGCAGCAGCTATGATAGATTCTGAGGACATGGATTCAGATTCAGACTGATGATGCAGAGCTGCAGATTTTGTTTTGTCATCCCTTTCATTTTATTTATTAAAGCTTTGTACTTTTATAACATTTTTATTTATGCTTTGTACTTTGTTTTATTTATGTTTTATGTATCATGGATGATGTACCTTTTTGGTTTATATTATTTATTCTTGTATTACATGTTTAGTATAGTTTATGTTTTATTTATGTTTTGTTATTTATTTTTGGTTAAAATTTTTTGAAATTATCCCAACAATGTTGAAAGAAAGATGAAAGATTCAAAAGCCAGTGCTTGAGCTTAGAATCATCTGAGTGATAATGATAGAATGAGTGTTAAAGCGCGCAGCTAAGGTACTCGTTTTCTTGTTTTTCTAGGTATATTCTTGAATGTGAATAAGTTCTTTACACACAAGTTAATTTATTCAGTTTCAAGCAAGCATTTGTTTAGTTTTGAACCAATATAGAACTAGCCAAAAATGTGAGGAATCCTCAACCATTGTATATATGCAGGAGACCAATATCATGTTTAACTCAGTTATTTTATGTTAAATCTTTTGTTGTTTTAATTTGTATAAAAGCATTGAAGTGATCAAGGCAATTTTTTGAAATTGAGTGAAATACTTGACCAAATGAACCTACCCTGTGAGAAGAGTGAGTATCTGTTAACCCATCTGAGCCTATTGAATCAGAATTGTTAACTGTGAACTGTCAATTTTAATAAGCTCAATTGCTTATTTAAATTGCCGGAGTTTGTAAAAAAAATTCAGTTCATAGTTAACTCTTTATTGAATTCTGATAGTTGTTTTCTTGTGAACCCTTATCCATCGTTTTTATTGACCTTTGCCATAATGATAAAGGAACATTCGATTAGGGTGTCATTGGAATAAGTTGGGGAGAAAGGGAGGTTATGTTTATGTCAATGTAAGGGTGAATGTGTTAATTGATCTTGACAACAAGAAAAAAAAAAGAAAGAAAAGCAAACCAAGAAAAAGAAAAGAGAAAAAAAAAATGAAAAGGTTTGCAAGAATTCAAAGAAAAAGTTGTCAAGATCAATCAAGAAAAGAAAAGTTTGAAATTCACCAAGAGTTGTATTGGAAAAAGAAGGAAGTTTGTAATTAGATTGAATGTTTCCTTTTGCTTGGCCATTTGAATTCAAATATCCCACATATGACAATTCTTTTGTAACCTAGCCCAATTACAACCCTTAAAGACCTTTTGATCAATGCCTTTTATGCTTTTGGAAATGATAATTAGATGGACACATAATTTAATTGGAATGTTATCATGTTTGTTCGATGAGTGTTCATACCCTCACAAGAGATTTCAAATTGTTCATATACTTTATATAGAAGTGTGTTAGGTTTGGTTCAAATTTAAACATGTTGCTTGTTTAGGATTGTATGATTTGATTCCTTGTGTTTAGAACTAGTTCACATTTATAGTATGTATCTTGTTTAATGAGAAACTGAACTTTAGCTTGCGCAATCACATTTGAATCACTCACTTGATGTTTATATCTTCGCACTTTTGAATCCTTTGCTAATTGCTCAATACTGTGGTTTAAAAGCTATGAAAATTTCCTTTTGAGTCTTTGGTTTGAGGACAAACCAAAATGTAAGTTGGGGAGAGTTTGATAAGTGCTTAAAAGTTGTTATATTTTGATACATTTTAGGGCACTTATGATTACTTGTTGTACAAGTTACCTTAGGATTAGAGCATATTTATGTTAAAAATGCAATAATTGAGATCCTAAGCCTTACCCCATGTGATTATGCAGGAAATACATGCTTGGACCTGATTGATGCAAAGATATGAAGCTTATCTTGATGCCATCGCTACAAGCACAGAAGCCATCGCTAGTAGCGAGGATAGGCAGGGATTTCCAGTGTTTCATCGCTTGAAGCGCAGCTTCCATCGCTAGAAGCGAGCTTAGGCAGGGATTTACAAGGGTTCATCGCTTGAAGCGATGAACTGGACGCTTGAAGCGAGCCTAGGCAGGGAATTTCAATGATCCATCGCTTGTAGCGACAGACCTTGTCGCTACAGCGACCAGAGGGCGGTTTAATGCTTGGTGATGACGTGGAGAGCATCCATGGTTGACTTCCTCGCTACAAGCGACAGGCTGGTCGCTTGTAGCGAGCGAGCATTTTCTCAGCATATAAATAGATTTTTAAGCTCATTTTCAAGAGATATAGTTTTTTATCAGAATTTCCAATTTCCAGAGCTCAAAATATTAGTTATCTAAGAGAGAGAATAGGCATA
The DNA here is from genome assembly GCA_018208015.1 of Medicago ruthenica. NCBI lineage: Eukaryota > Viridiplantae > Streptophyta > Magnoliopsida > Fabales > Fabaceae > Medicago > Medicago ruthenica. The sequence continues at coordinate 78,430,214 of CM031377.1, read as the reverse complement.
GAAGGAGAAAAACTTCAAATAGCAAATTGATTTGGATTGAAGAAGACATTAAGAAGCTTTGAGACATCAAGCTCTACTATATCTTCATCTTCCTTTCTTATTTTGCAATAGTTGTCATGACAATGATCAACTAATCTCCTTTGTTGGGATTAATAGGTAATCAATCATTCCATGTTGTAAACTTTTGGTTATTAAATATATGATTCTAGCATTTTTATATACCATTGAATTTCTTCTTGCTTTTCAATCTTATGTTTGATTTAAATGTTGTTGAAAAAGACTTTTGAATCTAGGTTTAGAATGTTATTCTATCAAGATAAGAAATTCTAGAAATGGGATTTGGTTTTGATAATTACATTATAGTATTGGATCGTAAAGCTTTTGAATCGTTTAATAGATTGAGAAATCATCGATTAAACGATACAATCGATCTCACGACGTCATTTGGGAAATCAATGATGTTGTTGAGCAATACGTAATAATGTCATATATAAGAAAAAGCTAGAATCCGTATTTATGATCAATCGAATACAAACGATGTTTGATTGATGAAAGTTAATCCTAACACCTTCTTTGTCCTATTACTCTACTATTTATTTATTATGTTTTTAAAATGTTGAGTAGTGTAGTATAAAACAAAAGGTTAAACCCTAACTTAAAACGATAATCGACGTTGAACGGTTTATGATATCACATTAATCCCTGTGGAACGATATAAAAACGATACTTACTTTTGACCAACATCAGTGACCTTCATTCATTTGCACGCTTGCGAGGATTGAATGGTTTGTGAGATTTTGATGGTTGAATTGTTTGTGTCTTTAAGATTAAGAAGAAGATTTTGCTAAGATTTTCATGGATTGGCTTGAATCGTGGGTTGGTTCACTGAGATTATTGGTTGAATCGATAAGATTTTCGTGAGAGATGATTGAGAGGGAAACTTCGTTGAGATTATGTGTTGAATCGTGGGTTTGTACCTAAGATTGAGAGGGGATTTAGGGGTTTTTAGAATGGGAGGGAAATTTTGGGGTTTTCTTTTTGGAGATTTGGGGGTTTTAATAGTGAGTGGTGAATTTTGGGGTCTTGTGATAAGGAAAACACTCTCATCAATGAAAGATTATGTGACAGTTGTAAAAAAGGTCGCAAGAACCGTTACAGATATTCGAGTGCAACAGTTTTCCTTGAACTGTTGTAAATAAGGTGTCGCAAAAATGCCATCTTGTAGCGTGAGTAAGTCATTTTTAATTGAATGGACTTTTTCGTTTTATTACGAACTTCTCATACAAATAAAAGCCACATATTTTTATTTCAACACATTCGTTCTTATTTTTGGAAACTTTTGAATCAAAGATCCTTCTGGGACGATCAAGGTCCATTTATCCTGTTACTATATTTTCTGGTTTATGTTATTTTGATCCATGCGCGACCATGAATCAATGACCTTAACAAAAATTGAGAGTTCAAAAAAGAATATGGCTAAAACCTACACCAATTTATTCAAACTTAACAATTCGTTGAAGGCAACTTGGTTTGAAAAATTATTTTACCAATTGATATTAATGATCCTCAGTTTGTTAATACATAAGTTGACTTTCTTGCTATTGGTCATCTTCGACTTTTCGACTAACTGCGAAGATTGCGACATCAACTGATTTCTTTCTTTCTTTCTTTATTCCTTTCTTTCTTGATTTTATCTATTATTCCTTCAATTAAGCTAAGCCATTATGTCTTCAATCAATTTTGTCTTTGAAGGGCCTCCCTTGTCTCCTCCTCAAGATTTGAGTATGCTTTTTTGAGGACTGCCTTATTCTCTTGCTCGTATTGATACTTGAGGTCAAGATAATCTCTTGAAATGTCACTCAGTTGAATGGCCACCCAGTTAAAATTCTCTTGTTGAGGAGGGGATATTCTAACAGCTCATCCCAATAATCAAAACAACAATGTTCTCATATTATTGCATCATCATTTATGGTGGGGATTTCTTGTTGGAATTTTGAGTTCACCCAATCCACATCCTCTTGAGTGGATATGGAGACCATGGAAGGGAAATCAACTTCTGAAAAGCATCTACTCTAAAAAGTATGGCTTAATTGGTCTTGTGGTCCCCTAATTAATTTCCGGTTTTCATTTTGGTCCCATAACTCGTAAAATCAACATTTTGGTCCCTCTTCTTTCTCTCTGTTATTCAAAAAAGTCCTTGGCGGTTAACTTTAACCCCAAATGTCTATGGTAGACCAACCTTAAAAGTTGTCCACCATAGACCCTATTAATTTTTTTAATTTATACCGTTTGATCTATTTTTAAAAAAGAGGATCGTTGGATCATAAAGGTCCATTGTATCTTGTAGTGAGCCAACAACAACTATTTTTCTTCCCTTTATTCATCTTCCTCTGTAACATCCCGCCCAAGACTCGAATAATTATTAATATTGAGACGATGTATTGGAGATGTTTTAAGCAAAGGACAATTTGGTAAATTGTCAGTTATGGGTTATTGATATGACAAGAGTAATATTCCGCTTAAATGTGATGGTTAACAGTGTTAGAAACTTATGAAACAAGCAAGGCGTTTTTGTAATTAAGAGGAATGGCAATCTTGTAATTATTTTGAAGAGGAAAGATTATTAGAATGGGAGCAAGATATTTATCTTGCTATTTTCCCCATTCTTTCTTCTCTCCCCATTCAGCCCTCTTCCTCTCCCTTCCTCCCTACTCTCACGCCTCCTCTCCCTCATCTCCCTCTCCATCAATTCAATTTCTCTTAAAGGAAAATCTAGTGAGGGATCTTGCAAGGCAAGCTTAGTAGAGAAAGAAAAGAAGAACAAGAAAGTATCAAGAGAGGAGCTAGAGCTTTAGTTCTCAAGCTTGGGGTTTGATGATTAGAGACAAGGCAAGGAGCAAAGCTAGTAATCAAAGTGAGTTCCATAGGGTTGTATAACCTATTTGTGTAGCTTTAGCATATTTTACAAGTTGAATCAAGTTAGAGAATTTGTGCCTAATCCCTTGTATACTTACTCCTTGCTTAAGCCTGTTATTATCTATCCTTATGCCTTGCAAAATTCATTCCCATAAGCTGTTTTGATGATTGGGGATGTTTGGATTAGCTTAGGAAGTGAAATTTTGAGTGCTGCTGAAGCCAAAATCGTGCTCCGATTTCTGGGCATCGGGCTACGATTTTATGCCCTGTTTTTCCTGAAACTTTCGAAAAATATCGTGCTCCGATTTCATGAAATCGTGCTACGATTTTTGGCTTTTCCAGCTTTATGTTTGTGAGCTTTGGCTTGGTTTTAGGGTAGGATGAGGGATAGGCATGGCCTTAGGAGATGTATACTTATACTCCTAAGTCATATAGACATAAAGAGGGATTAGCAATGGGATCATAACCTTGTAAAGAAATCCCTATATTCATTTAAGTTCATGTAGATCAAGAATGATACAATGACTAAGCCTAGAACCTTTATAGGTTAAGCACTTATGAATGACCACTTAAGTAATAAGATTATGATACGGATGATTACCTAAAGAAGAAGAGCAAGTTAAGAACCTACTTATAGGTTAGATATTTAAGAATGATTACATAAGAATGCATTAGATATGCACAAGATTACGAACGTATAAGATACGTATATGAACTTAAGTTAAGAATTTAATGACAAAGAATATGATAACGTGTTCATCAGACTCCAGATTATGCCGGATGGGATTTCTCCGAAAGGGCTATCCACACGTAATTTATAAGACGATGTTAAACGTGTTCATCAGACTCCGGGATTCGCCGGATGGGACTCTTCCGAGAGGATTGTCCACACGTATGTTAAAAGATTTAAGCATGTCCAGCAGGCTCCGGGATTCGCCGGATGGGACTTCTCCGAGAGGGTTGTCTACATGCAAGATGTGTCCAGCAGGCTCCGGATTATGCCGGATGGGGCTTCACCGAGAGGGTTGCCTACACAAAGATAAGAGGAGTCCGGTGTTAGCCTGATATGATAGGAATTTCACCGGTATGATGGGAGATGTACTTCGGGGTTACTCCACCCGGATGCACTCCGTAAAATGAACCAAGATAATGCATTGTTTGTTCAACCCTAACTTCTAACTTTATGATATGTAAAGATGAATACGAATAAGAAATGAATACGTATACTTTATATGCAATACGAGACATGATGATTAGTTCCTAGTGAGCGAGATGTGATCATAGGATGTCCCCAAGGTCACTCCGTATAAGTCTAAGATTAAGAATGGAATGTGAATATGCTTACGCATTATGTACTAGAAGTTAAGACAAAGACAAGTAGACATTAGACATCAGCAAGTGATCATAGACTTCCCCTCGATCACTACGCATAAGATTATGAACATGAAAAGTATAAGAAAGATAAAGATATGAAGCGATCCTAGGTCTTCCCCTTGATCGCGAAATAGTAAAGATAAGACTTGGCGATCGTAGTTTTCCCCAAGATTGCCGAGGTAGGCACGGCGACCCTAGGTTCCCCGAGGTTGCCAACAGTAGGTAGGGTAGGAGCTCACTGAGACATTATGTCTCATCCCTATCCTTCTGGTGCAGGTTTCAGGTTACCAAGTGGTTTTCGGATGAAGATCTTCAGGAAGACGCTGGATGGAGTGCAGATGCTCGTCAAGGCAAGCTCAGGAGGTTGACAGATTTGTATATGTATATGAAATTGTATTTTGTGATATTTGGATATTTATGTAAACGAGCAAATTGTACTCATTCAGTGACTTGTACATTTATTAATTATTGTAAATTTTAATGTATCCGATATCAGATTAATACGCATGCTAAATATTCTAGATAATTTAGTATGGGTGTTACAATTGGTATCAGAGCAGGTCGATTCAGACCGTGCCTTGGGTCATTAAAGTTTCAATAAAAGTAGTGGGACCATTGGGTTCCGGGCATTGTTCTAAAGGTCACATCTAGTTGAGCCTGATCAACTCAATCTAGTATATGACAGTTAGGATAAATGTCTGAGAGCTGAATGTGACCAAGGAGGAATGAAGTGTATGAAAGACGAAGATTAAGGTGTCGGATTTAGCGAAGAAGTAATCAACGCCAGATGGTGGCCATCAAACTGTAAAGAGACGAAGCCTGATAGTGGCAAGGTCTTAGAGACATAAAGGATATTTAACATTGAGGTGAAGCGCCTCAACCCAGTTGGACGCATCGTTGGACGATGCCTCGTCTGCGGAAGACATAAGGATTAAGGAATCATGGAATGCTCTAAGAAATGACGTAGAACCTTGACGAGAGCCGCAGTTTGAGAAGTTAAAGTGAAGTGTGGACTAAGTAACGATTCTAGGTATAGAATTAAGGAATTGCAGTACCAAACCTAGAGAAATGAAATGATGAATTACCGGACAGTTAAGAGAAATAATTACGGATTACGTGAGTTATTGGACGGATGAAGTTAACCACTCAAGTGTGGTCTTTGAGCGTGGATCACAAGTAAATTTAACCTCATCAGATCAGCCGCACCTTCCGAACCATAGATGCTAGATTTGGGAATTAAGAAGAGAAGATGGATGAAAAGTGATGATAATAAGATATGTGTATGTCAAAGCGTGAATCAGATATTCGGATGTGTCCTAATAGTAAGAAGATTAGAAATAAGCTAAGCTATATTAGAATTTAGTGTACTAATGGACGAATTAAGTTGAACACCCTTGATTGGATGAACCGTATTGATTTTCCTCGATTGGTTGGAGAATGCAAGTTTAAGATAACACAAGAGTAAAGTAGACCAGTTTTAAAGGATAATTGGAATCTTAGCCGAAAACATTATATGATATTTATTATATGGAAGATCGTCCTTTATATGAAATGTTAAGATTGTGATTAGAGTAACGGCGTTATATGTTTCTAACCGAAGAGTTTTCTTTCACGAATATTCAAGAAGCTGAAAGAAGATCACCCCGTGTAGATAAGTCTTGAGGACGGTAATAAAGTATAGACTTCTGGCTGTTCAACTATATGCAAAATTACTCGGATGTTAAGAATCGAGCTTTGGATTGTGAATCCAGTAACAAGTGACTGGAGGAATCCAATAGATTATGGTAATGTGCAAAAGTTTAAGATCGTCTGAGCGGACACTCGAAGAGACGTAACTTATGTCTGGGCGTTCAAGAGAACCGGTAAGAGATTGAATTTGTTTTTAGACGGGTTGTTTCCGAAGGAATTTGAAGAGCAACTTAAGGAACATGATAGAGCTAAGGAGACCGAAGTTGTTCCGGAAAGGTTATGGATATGAAATCATTACGGATAAAGAAAGAGTGAATAGTAACAAGACTCAAATGAAAGATATGAACCTTCAAAAGCTTTAAGTGTCTTTAGAAGTTGCCATGAACGGATGTACATGAATTTTAACTGCCTCAGATATATTTCCAGTTGGGTTACCGCAATGTTTAATGATTATACATAAAAAGCTGACCAAGAGAAATGGTAACGTTAGACAAATTTGTTGCAGTAATTACAAAGTGATAGAGTAAAAGGATTAGTCGACGGAATTTTATGTGAGAATAGTGAAGTCTTCCTCCGATGCTAACTCGAGTGTTAAAATCAGAGTGGCGCAGCGGAGTGGTAATCCAAGAATGATATAATGATCAACGCTAAGCTGAGGCTTAAAGTATGAGAAGACGTTAAGTGTTTAATTCCTATTATACGGGATAGTAGTAAGTATAAGCGATTTGGATATATCATGAGCTCTAATGGAAAGTTATGGAAGTTAAGTTGATGAATACCTTAAACCTCGAAGTCTTTGAGGAATGAAATACTTGAATTTGAGGCTTTGATTAGAAACGACAATGCAGTGGCGAGTAAGTTTAATTCCATGTTGTAACCATGTCATGTTAACCTATATTAGCCGAAGATTTCGGAAGTTTTGAACTTAATGTTCACCAGTAAAGGAAGGAGAGCTTTTACGTAGATTAAAAGTTATTCGTAGTCCATGGTAAAGGGCTGCGTAATTTTATGTTATGACTAAAGGATTAAGGACTGAGTGTGCTTTTGGGTAGCAATTGAGTAGAGTTTTTCCGTTGGAATTAAGGATTTTGAATTCGACGTCCTGGACGAGAAATAAGTTTGTGAAACCGGTGATTTGTAACCATAATTTGCATTATAGGTTGTTGTATACTTAAGAATAAACATGAGTAACATTGGCGGGGCAAACCTGGCAAGCCAGTTGAAAGGCAAATCCCGGATGTTGCGAAAAGAGTTACGAGTAAGAAAGATTTCCCAATTGATGTGGTAGTGTCACAAATATGTTAAGACTAAGAATGATGTTCCGTTAGTCGGACAAAGATGAGGTAATGTAAAGTGTACACATGCTCGCACATGTATGTAAGATATATGCTATGATATATATATATTATATAATGATCTGTGAGGCGACTTAAGCCACTCATCACTTGGACTAAACTTCTATGAGTTTGGGATTATCGGTGTAGAAAACATTTATGCTACGACAAGAAAACGAGAATAAGTTGTGGCAAGAACGATGGGAGATTGGCAAACTCCTAGTATGAATAATGATTTCTAAGTTATTGAGATAGGTAACGACATGAATCCATCAAATTAGAACGCGGGTTGTTGGAACAAAATGTGTTTAACAAGTCTCTCATATAATAAGGGGGAGATTGTTGAAACATTTATGTGTAAACATATCTCTCTTTATGGTTTTGATGATAACAAGGTATTAAAGAGAAAATTGGTTTATATGCTAATGCTTTGTTCAAGTGTTACAGAACCACATGCTTATCAAGTATTGATTAATAATGGTTATGAAGAACAAGCTAAAGAGCAAGAAGGAAAGCCAAGAAGCAAGGTTGCGAGGCTAAGAAGAAACTGGTCCTGAAGTGAAGCCTCTGAAGTGGTCCTGAAGAAATGCTCCTGAAGTGCAGCTTCTGAAGACTGGGTGCTTCTGATGAAGTCAACGTAAAGTCAGCATCTGAAGACCAGCTTCTGATCCGTACAGAGAGAGAGCTTCTGATCACTGTTCACTCAGAAGCTTCTGAAGCTGATATGGCATGGAAAAGCAACCAGTACTGTGCGCATTTAATGCCTGGAAGTGTCAGAACAACTCAATGGAACAGTTGTTCCCCTGAACCAAACATTCTCCAGTTTTTATGGTGGGCCAATTCAAAAATGGCACCTGCCCTGTTCTGACAGAAAAAGTGCAGCACACATTTGCAGCAACCTAGTCCAATTGCAACGGCTAACTTCCTGAAATCCAGCAAATCTCCAACAGCTCTATTTTCATCTATAAAAGGAGGGAGATTTGAAGAAGAAATTGTTGAAGACTCTTTGAAACGCATAAGCTGAAACTCTGCCCTGTTTTCTGTATAAAACTGTCATAGTTCAAAACTCTTAGAAATTCTTCAGTCTTTGTAACTTAGAAATTTCTTAAGGTTAAGAGTCTTAACCTGTGTTGTATTTAGAGAACACCTCTGATATTTGATCAAGTGTTCATCCCAAACTTCTTTACGTGTAAACCAGTTTGGTCCCTCAAAGTCTTAGTCTGAATACTAAGCATTTGTAGCCTCACTCCTTAGTGGTCTGAGTCAGAAGCCTCCTGTCTTTGTGACTTGAGCATTGAGAAGTCTCTTGTCTTAGTGACTTGAGCATTGGAAGCCTCTTCCTTGGTGGTTGAGCATAGAAGTCTCTTTCTTTGTGATTGAGCAGCTGAAGTCTCTTTCTTAGTGATTGAGCAATTGTAATCAGAACTTGATTATAGTGAAACTCTCTTGTTGGACACAAGGGGACAGGACTACTTCTCACATTGAGAAGGAACCTGTATAATTCTGTGTGTCTTCTCTTTCCCTTATCTCTTAACTTGTTTTAATCCGCTGCATTCAACTTCTGATATCTGTTCAGAACTGACTACATCAGTTTCTGAACTGTTTCTTAAGCTTTAAAAAGAAAAAGAACAAGTTTTAGAGTCACACAATTCAACCCCCCCCCCTTCTTGTGTGTTTGTTTTTCTCACCTTCAGTTGGTATCAGAGCTCCGGTTCTGATATTAACACTTAACAGTGTGTCAGTAGGATCCTGAGAAAAACATGGCCTCAACAAGTGAGTCACCTCCACCCTCTCCCAGAAATCAAAGAAATGTTCAATATGACTATAATACTGAAGAAAAGAAGTCTAGGTCACACAATAAACCTCCTATGTTTACTGGTGACCCAGAAAAATTCTCTTGGTGGAAGAGCAAAATGTATAGTCACATTATTGGGATTGATGATACTCTATGGGATATCATTGAAGATGGAATCACTATCCCAGTAGATGAAGAAGGTGTTGCTGTCAACAGAAGAACCCTGAGTGATGCTGAAAGAAAGATCTATAGGAAGCATCATCATGTCAGAGGTATCATTGTGGACTCCCTGCCTCACACTGAGTATCAGAAGCTGAGTGACAAGTCCACTGCAAAGGCTATATTCACATCCCTCTGCTCTAACTATGAAGGTAATCAGAAGGTTAGAGAAGCTAAGGCAAACATACTTGTTCAGCAATATGAATTGTTCAGAATGAAAGAGGATGAAAATATTGAGACTATGTTCTCAAGATTTCAGACTCTGGTTTCTGGACTTCAGATTCTGAAGAAGAGTTATACCACAGCTGATCATGTGAATAAAATCCTTAGAAGTCTGCCATCCAAATGGAGACCTAAAGTGACTGCCATTGAGGAAGCTAAAGATCTAAATACTTTAAGTATTGAAGATCTTATAAGCTCACTCAAGGTGCATGAACTGGGACTCAATGAGGATGAGCCTGTTAGAGAAACAAAAACATTGGCTCTGAAGTCTAAAAGAAAACCTGCTAAAGCTTTGAAAGCGATTGAATCTGAAGAAGAGTTTCCTGAGGGAAATTCTGATGAAGATTCAGATGCTGATGAGCTTGCAATGATTTCTAAAAGACTTCAGTATCTGATGAAAAGAAAGAAAAAATTCTCTAACAGAAGCAGTAACTTCAGAGGATCTGGTTCTGGTTCAAAAAGGGATGTCCAGAAAGAAAGCTGCTACAACTGCAAAAAGCCTGGCCACTTCATTGCTGATTGTCCTGATCTTCAGAAGGAAAAATCAAAAGAAAAAGCAAAGAAGTCCAGCTCAAAGTCCAGCAGTTTCAGAAATAAGCTCAAAAAGAGTCTCATGGCAACATGGGATGATCTGGATAATGAGTCAGAATCTGATGAGGAAGAAGCCAACCTGGCCCTGATGGCAATTGCATCTTCTGATGCAGAATCATGTTCAGACTCTGATGAAGAAGATGAGGTATATTCTGAACTCTCTAGATCTGATTTAATTGAAACAGTTAATGATCTTATGAGCCATCTTAAAAGCAAGTTAAAAGAAATTAAATCCTTGAAAAATCAAACTAACTTGCTGTCTAAAGAAAATCTTCAACTACAGAGTCAATTATTTGAATATGATGAAGTAGTTGAAGAACTTAAGAAGGAGGCTCATAAGAAATCTGAAGAGGTTCCTAATGATCAGGAAATAGCTCTTCAGGATTTCATGTTAACTGGATTCAATAGAACTAAAATTGCCTCCATGATGTATAATATGATCAGAAACAAAGGTGAAGGCATTGGCTATGATTTATTCAAACCTTCAAATGATTTAAACTCACCTTCATGTTCTGAAAATATTTTAAAAGGCAATAGTATCTGTTTTGTGCCTGCTTCTGATAGTTCTGAGAAATTGAAAGTATCAGAATCTGAGGCTAAGTCTAAAGCTCTGAACAACTCAGACTCTGAAGCTTCTGAACCTAAGGGTAAGATGAAGGCAACTGTTAAAACCTTGCCTAAATCTAAGCCAAGAGGTCCTAAGCCTAAGAGTAAGAGGAAATCAGACTCTGAACTTAAACCTGTTCAGAATCTGAAGTGTTCAGAACCTGGAACTAGTAAGTCTCAGAATCTGAATAAAACTGATTCAAATTTTTCTAAGACTGAGTTTATTAAAACTTCAAAATCTGGTAACTCAGTCACTGCTAAAAATTTTCAAACTCAGAATATCAGGCAAAGCAAGCCAAAGCAAACCAATCAGTTTTATGCTTCAAACTGTTTTAAGAAAGGCAAAACTGAAGCTTGCCTTGTGCCTGAAGTAAGCAAGGTTAGAATTCTGAAGAGATCAGAATCAAAGTACTCAAAAGGTCAGACTCTGAACAAATCAGAACCAAAGACCTTCAAGTCTCAGGTTCTGAAGAAGTCTGAGTCTAAACCTTTGAGAACTCAGGTTCTGAAGCACTCAGGTTCTGAAAGTCAGATTTATTCTAAATACAAGGAGTCATGTCCAAAGTATCAGAACAAGTCTGAATACCATAACTTCAGACACAAGAAGCCAAAACCTTTCAAGACTAACCCCAAAGGACCCATGAAAATCTGGGTACCTAAGTCTGAAATTATTACAATTGCAGATATGCTTGTCATCCAAAGAAAAGGAAAGGTCCTGGTACCTGGACAGTGGATGCTCGCATCATATGACAGGGGACAAGTCTATGTTCCAAACCCTGACTCTGAAAGAGGGAGGAACTGTGGGATTTGGAGGAAGTCAGAAAGGAAAGATCATTGGTACTGGTAAGATAGGTAATTCTTCCCTGTACATTGATAATGTTTGGCTGTTAGATGTACTTAGACATAACTTACTTAGCATAAGTCAATTATGTGATAGTAATTATGAAGTCCTGTTTAATAAGAACACTTGTACTGTAATCAGTAGCAAAGATAAGTCTGTAGTGTTCAGAGGCAGCAGGAAAAACAATGTTTATAAAATTAATTTTTCTGAATTGGCTCAGCAGAAGGTAGTTTGCCTTCTGTCTGTGAGTGATGAGAAGTGGGTCTGGCACAAAAGGCTGGGACATGCTAACTGGAGACTCATCTCCAAGCTTAGCAAGTTACAGCTGGTCAGAGGCTTGCCCCAAATTGATTATCACTCAGATGCACTGTGCAGTGCATGCCAAATTGGAAAGTTTTCTAAAACTTCTTTTAAACCAAAGAACATTGTTTCCACCTCAAAACCTCTTGAACTACTTCACATTGATTTGTTTGGTCCTGTTGGAACAGCCTCAATCAATGGGAAGAAGTATGGACTTGTTATTGTTGATGATTATAGTAGGTGGACTTGGGTTAAATTCCTCAGAACCAAAAATGAAACATATGATGTGTTTTTCAAATTCTGCAAACAAGTACAAACAGAAACTAATTTGAAAATTTTGAAAATCAGAAGTGATCATGGTGGTGAATTTGAAAATGAACCTTTTGAAAACTTTTGTGAAGATCATGGAATTTTCCATGAGTTCTCATCTCCTAGAACTCCACAACAAAATGGAGTTGTAGAGAGAAAGAACAGGTCTTTACAAGAAATGGCCAGAACCATGATCCATGAGTCAAAAATTGCTAAGTACTTTTGGGCAGAAGCTGTAAACACAGCATGTTATATTCAGAACAGGATCTATATCAGACCAATTCTGAATAAAACTTCATATGAATTATTTAAAGGAAGAAAACCAAGTATTTCTTATTTTCATCAGTTTGGTTGTACATGTTACATACTAAACAATAAGGTCTACCTAAAGAAATTTGATGCCAAGGCTCAAAAGGGTACCTTCTTAGGATACTCAGAGAGATCTAAGGCATACAGAGTGTATAATTCTGAAACACATGTTGTTGAAGAAGCTATACACATTAGGTTTGATGATAAGAAGCCTGGTAGTGAAATACCAGAGCTGGTTGAGAGTTTTGCAGATGTCAGAATCTCAGAAGAACCTTCAGAAGCTGAAACCAGTTCAGGTTCTGATGAAGGTTCAGAAGCTGAAAACAATGAAGACTCTGAGAAACTCTCCAGCAATGACACTACTCCTGATGCCAATCAAGAACAGCATGGTTCTGAACAAATCCCTGGTGGCCCTTCAGAAGCTAATCCAACCAGAACCTCATTCAAGTACAAGTCTTCACATCCTGAGGAGTTGATCATTGGAAACAAGAACAGTCCAAGGAAGACAAGATCAGCATTCACTCAGAATGAGTCCATGCTTGGTCTGCTATCCATGATTGAACCCACAACTACTGATGAAGCACTTGCTGATGATGGTTGGATTGTAGCAATGCAAGAAGAGCTGAACCAATTCCAAAGGAATGATGTATGGGATCTTGTGGCAAGACCTGATCAGAAGAACATCATTGGAACAAAATGGGTGTTCAGAAACAAGCTCAATGAACAAGGAGAAGTGATCAGAAACAAGGCTAGATTAGTAGCTCAAGGGTACAGCCAGCAAGAAGGAATAGACTACACTGAGACATTTGCTCCAGTAGCTAGACTGGAAGCAATCAGGTTACTTCTTTCTTATGCTATTAATCATGATATCATCTTGTATCAAATGGATGTTAAGAGTGCCTTCTTAAATGGTGTGATTTCTGAAGAAGTATATGTCAAACAACCTCCTGGTTTTGAAGATGTAAAATATCCAAACCATGTTTTTAAACTTAAGAAGTCCCTGTATGGTCTGAAACAAGCTCCCAGAGCTTGGTATGAAAGACTAAGCAACTTCTTAACTCAAAATGGTTTTGTAAGAGGTCAAGTTGACAATACACTCTTTAGAAAAACTGTTAAGAAAGAAATCTTAATTGTACAAATCTATGTTGATGATATCATATTTGGTTCTACTAATGCCTCCCTTTGCAAGGAATTTTCTAAGTTAATGCAGGATGAATTTGAAATGAGCATGATGGGTGAACTGAAATTCTTCTTGGGAATTCAAATCAACCAATGCAAAGAAGGTGTGTATGTTCATCAGTCAAAATACACCAAGGAGCTTCTGAAGAAGTTCCAGTTGGATGATTGCAAGCTGATGTCAACACCAATGCATCCCACCTGCACATTAAGCAAAGAGGACAATGGCACTAAGGTAGATCAGAAGCTGTACAGAGGTATGATAGGTTCTCTCCTATACTTAACTGCTTCTAGGCCAGATATTTTATTTAGTGTATGTCTGTGTGCTAGATTCCAATCAGATCCTAGAGAATCTCATATGACTGCTGTCAAGAGAATCTTCAGGTATCTGAAAGGAACAACTAATTTGGGACTTCTGTATAAGAAATCTTTAAATTATAAGCTAGTTGGATTCTGTGATGCTGACTATGCTGGGGACAGGATTGAAAGAAAATCCACCAGTGGAAACTGTCAGTTTCTTGGTGAGAATCTGATATCCTGGGCCAGCAAAAGACAAGCAACCATTGCTTTGTCAACAGCAGAAGCAGAATACATCTCAGCTGCAAGTTGTAGCACACAACTGCTCTGGATGAAACATCAATTAGAGGATTATCAGATTCATGCAGACAATATTCCTATTTATTGTGATAATACTGCTGCTATATGTCTGTCTAAAAATCCAATTCTGCATTCTAGAGCCAAGCACATAGAAATAAAACATCATTTTATAAGAGATTATGTTCAGAAAGGTGTTTTGGATATTCAGTTCATTGATACTGATCATCAATGGGCTGACATATTCACAAAACCCTTAACAGAAGATAGATTCAATTTTATTAGAAAGAATCTGAACATGCATTTTGTCTCATGAAAAATGTGCTTGAATCTGAATGTATTCCTTGATTCTGAGTTTATCATAAGCTAAGACTTATCAAACACTCACCTTCTGAGAGTTTGACTAAAGTTAAGCCTGAAAAACTTCAGAGTCTGAAGGATCAGAACCTGGATTTTTCTAACTTCTGAATCTGATAAAATTCTAATGTTGGTCAGAATCTGGTAAGTATAGTTTTGGGCAATGATGATTAAAAGCTTTGAAAGTTTATACTATAATCCTCCCAAAGTCATCAAGTAAAAATGTGTTTTTATGCTCTGATACTCTTTGTTAAAATTGCCTAACAAACAATTTTCAAGTTGGTATCAGTTTGTTTTCAAAATATTTAGCACAGACACATTTTAAAAGCCTAAAGTGTTTCAGACATGTTCAGTTTCTAGAACTCTTTTCATCTTGGTATCAGTCTTTAGAAATGTTTTTATTTGGTATCAGACTCTGAGTTAAAACCTTTAACTGGTATCAGACTCTGAAATAAATCCTCAACTGGTATCAGATTCTGATATATTTCTTTAAAGCAAACTCAGAATTGCTCTGATACTGAACACTTCTTGAAAAACTTTTGCTCTGATGCTGAACCAGTGTGTACTAAACAAGTAATGTCTGAACACAGAATGCCCTGATCAGAAGCTCCAAATTTTTTTTCTGCTTCTGAACAGCATTCTATTTTTATTGCAAGTCATATACTCATTGTAAATCAAGTAGGCTCTGATAATTATCCTTGCTACTTGGTTATCCATATGATTGCACAAATATCTCACAATCTTGGTGAGTTCAACCTCTCCCAAATTCTGCATCCTTTTGAAATTTTGTCAAACTTGGTGTCAGAACTGCTTTCAAACTCTTTTAAAAAGGGGGACACTGAACTGCTTTGATAACTGTTTTCAAACTCTTCTCAAATCCATTTCTGCTCTGATACAGATACTTTCCAACTCTCTTGACAAAGGGGGAGAAATTTTTCTGTCTTAAGAGGAGAAAGTGCTACTTTTTGTTGATGACAAAAGGGGGAGAAAAGTAAAACAAGTATTAAAGCACCTGAGCTCAAATAAGTTAAAATTGTCAGAAGCAAAGCCTATTAAAGCTCTGATACAAATTGTTAGGATGAAGATCTGATACAATTGTTAAGATAGCTCTGATACTGATCAGATAAGCTAAGATAAGCTCTGATACATTTCTGACTAGCTCTGATACATTTAACTTATGAGAACTGCTTTGAAGTAAAATTCTAGCTCTGATATATTCAGTGAGATATATAACTCTTAGTGAGTAAAAAGAATTTAAAATAACTTGGATAAGACTCAGGGAGCTTACAAAACTCATCCTGTGGATTATCAGACTTAGGGGGAGAGCTTACAAACCTCAGAACCTGAAGTCAACAAGTCATTTTGAATTCTGAGTGTAAATTTCACCATATTGTCTTAAATTAAGGTTAATTAACATGGATAAGAATCAAGGGGAGCTTACAAACCTAACCTTGAGGATTGTCAGACCTAAGGGGAGCTTACAAACCTCTCCTGAAGTCAGATTGTTAATTACACTTAATAACAATTCTGAAATTTTCACATTTGTGTTTTTAACTGAAATTAATTAACTTGGATCAGACTCAGGGGGAGCTTACAATCCTCACCCTGCAGTTAACTTGTTAATTAAGTTAACAACAATTTTCTGTTTTAATACTTATGTTTGTCATCATCAAAAAGGGGGAGATTGTTGGAACAAAATGTGTTTAACAAGTCTCTCATATAATAAGGGGGAGATTGTTGAAACATTTATGTGTAAACATATCTCTCTTTATGGTTTTGATGATAACAAGGTATTAAAGAGAAAATTGGTTTATATGCTAATGCTTTGTTCAAGTGTTACAGAACCACATGCTTATCAAGTATTGATTAATAATGGTTATGAAGAACAAGCTAAAGAGCAAGAAGGAAAGCCAAGAAGCAAGGTTGCGAGGCTAAGAAGAAACTGGTCCTGAAGTGAAGCCTCTGAAGTGGTCCTGAAGAAATGCTCCTGAAGTGCAGCTTCTGAAGACTGGGTGCTTCTGATGAAGTCAACGTAAAGTCAGCATCTGAAGACCAGCTTCTGATCCGTACAGAGAGAGAGCTTCTGATCACTGTTCACTCAGAAGCTTCTGAAGCTGATATGGCATGGAAAAGCAACCAGTACTGTGCGCATTTAATGCCTGGAAGTGTCAGAACAACTCAATGGAACAGTTGTTCCCCTGAACCAAACATTCTCCAGTTTTTATGGTGGGCCAATTCAAAAATGGCACCTGCCCTGTTCTGACAGAAAAAGTGCAGCACACATTTGCAGCAACCTAGTCCAATTGCAACGGCTAACTTCCTGAAATCCAGCAAATCTCCAACAGCTCTATTTTCATCTATAAAAGGAGGGAGATTTGAAGAAGAAATTGTTGAAGACTCTTTGAAACGCATAAGCTGAAACTCTGCCCTGTTTTCTGTATAAAACTGTCATAGTTCAAAACTCTTAGAAATTCTTCAGTCTTTGTAACTTAGAAATTTCTTAAGGTTAAGAGTCTTAACCTGTGTTGTATTTAGAGAACACCTCTGATATTTGATCAAGTGTTCATCCCAAACTTCTTTACGTGTAAACCAGTTTGGTCCCTCAAAGTCTTAGTCTGAATACTAAGCATTTGTAGCCTCACTCCTTAGTGGTCTGAGTCAGAAGCCTCCTGTCTTTGTGACTTGAGCATTGAGAAGTCTCTTGTCTTAGTGACTTGAGCATTGGAAGCCTCTTCCTTGGTGGTTGAGCATAGAAGTCTCTTTCTTTGTGATTGAGCAGCTGAAGTCTCTTTCTTAGTGATTGAGCAATTGTAATCAGAACTTGATTATAGTGAAACTCTCTTGTTGGACACAAGGGGACAGGACTACTTCTCACATTGAGAAGGAACCTGTATAATTCTGTGTGTCTTCTCTTTCCCTTATCTCTTAACTTGTTTTAATCCGCTGCATTCAACTTCTGATATCTGTTCAGAACTGACTACATCAGTTTCTGAACTGTTTCTTAAGCTTTAAAAAGAAAAAGAACAAGTTTTAGAGTCACACAATTCAACCCCCCCCCCTTCTTGTGTGTTTGTTTTTCTCACCTTCACGGGTAATCAGTAAGATTTCGCGAGCCCTTGAGGAATTCCGTAGTGGAAGCAATGATTAAGATTATGGAAAGTAATACACCAAGATGCCTCCTCCTTGTATTTGTATAGGGGAGGTAGTGCGATAGTTTTACTCTCATTAAAGAATGGTATAATTATGGAAAAATCATATATGTAAGATGTCGATGTATAAGGCGAAGATCGAATATAAGAATTCAATGGAATCGTTGAGGATAATAAGAACGACCAATGTCGTCAAGGTAAGATTATGCGGACTATGATGAGATTATAATATTCAGCACAAGTGTTAAGATCGGATAGCGCTAGTTTGGGTTTGCAAGAAGTGTATAAACAAGGGTATGGTCAACAAGTTGGATGCGATGGTTCGGATAACCTCATATTCTGCTATGCAAGGATTGTGTGATGCACATCAAGTATTTCAGTTAACGAAAAGATTGTCGGATACATTCGACTTATAGAGTTGGAATCTAAGGGATTCTGATAAGTAAGAAGAACTGGAGTTTTGGCTAATGAAGGAAGTAGTAAGTGAGATTAATTCATGTATGATAGTGGATTCTAAATTTCGAGGACGAAATTTCTTTAAGGGGGGTAGATTGTAACATCCCGCCCAAGACTCGAATAATTATTAATATTGAGACGATGTATTGGAGATGTTTTAAGCAAAGGACAATTTGGTAAATTGTCAGTTATGGGTTATTGATATGACAAGAGTAATATTCCGCTTAAATGTGATGGTTAACAGTGTTAGAAACTTATGAAACAAGCAAGGCGTTTTTGTAATTAAGAGGAATGGCAATCTTGTAATTATTTTGAAGAGGAAAGATTATTAGAATGGGAGCAAGATATTTATCTTGCTATTTTCCCCATTCTTTCTTCTCTCCCCATTCAGCCCTCTTCCTCTCCCTTCCTCCCTACTCTCACGCCTCCTCTCCCTCATCTCCCTCTCCATCAATTCAATTTCTCTTAAAGGAAAATCTAGTGAGGGATCTTGCAAGGCAAGCTTAGTAGAGAAAGAAAAGAAGAACAAGAAAGTATCAAGAGAGGAGCTAGAGCTTTAGTTCTCAAGCTTGGGGTTTGATGATTAGAGACAAGGCAAGGAGCAAAGCTAGTAATCAAAGTGAGTTCCATAGGGTTGTATAACCTATTTGTGTAGCTTTAGCATATTTTACAAGTTGAATCAAGTTAGAGAATTTGTGCCTAATCCCTTGTATACTTACTCCTTGCTTAAGCCTGTTATTATCTATCCTTATGCCTTGCAAAATTCATTCCCATAAGCTGTTTTGATGATTGGGGATGTTTGGATTAGCTTAGGAAGTGAAATTTTGAGTGCTGCTGAAGCCAAAATCGTGCTCCGATTTCTGGGCATCGGGCTACGATTTTATGCCCTGTTTTTCCTGAAACTTTCGAAAAATATCGTGCTCCGATTTCATGAAATCGTGCTACGATTTTTGGCTTTTCCAGCTTTATGTTTGTGAGCTTTGGCTTGGTTTTAGGGTAGGATGAGGGATAGGCATGGCCTTAGGAGATGTATACTTATACTCCTAAGTCATATAGACATAAAGAGGGATTAGCAATGGGATCATAACCTTGTAAAGAAATCCCTATATTCATTTAAGTTCATGTAGATCAAGAATGATACAATGACTAAGCCTAGAACCTTTATAGGTTAAGCACTTATGAATGACCACTTAAGTAATAAGATTATGATACGGATGATTACCTAAAGAAGAAGAGCAAGTTAAGAACCTACTTATAGGTTAGATATTTAAGAATGATTACATAAGAATGCATTAGATATGCACAAGATTACGAACGTATAAGATACGTATATGAACTTAAGTTAAGAATTTAATGACAAAGAATATGATAACGTGTTCATCAGACTCCAGATTATGCCGGATGGGATTTCTCCGAAAGGGCTATCCACACGTAATTTATAAGACGATGTTAAACGTGTTCATCAGACTCCGGGATTCGCCGGATGGGACTCTTCCGAGAGGATTGTCCACACGTATGTTAAAAGATTTAAGCATGTCCAGCAGGCTCCGGGATTCGCCGGATGGGACTTCTCCGAGAGGGTTGTCTACATGCAAGATGTGTCCAGCAGGCTCCGGATTATGCCGGATGGGGCTTCACCGAGAGGGTTGCCTACACAAAGATAAGAGGAGTCCGGTGTTAGCCTGATATGATAGGAATTTCACCGGTATGATGGGAGATGTACTTCGGGGTTACTCCACCCGGATGCACTCCGTAAAATGAACCAAGATAATGCATTGTTTGTTCAACCCTAACTTCTAACTTTATGATATGTAAAGATGAATACGAATAAGAAATGAATACGTATACTTTATATGCAATACGAGACATGATGATTAGTTCCTAGTGAGCGAGATGTGATCATAGGATGTCCCCAAGGTCACTCCGTATAAGTCTAAGATTAAGAATGGAATGTGAATATGCTTACGCATTATGTACTAGAAGTTAAGACAAAGACAAGTAGACATTAGACATCAGCAAGTGATCATAGACTTCCCCTCGATCACTACGCATAAGATTATGAACATGAAAAGTATAAGAAAGATAAAGATATGAAGCGATCCTAGGTCTTCCCCTTGATCGCGAAATAGTAAAGATAAGACTTGGCGATCGTAGTTTTCCCCAAGATTGCCGAGGTAGGCACGGCGACCCTAGGTTCCCCGAGGTTGCCAACAGTAGGTAGGGTAGGAGCTCACTGAGACATTATGTCTCATCCCTATCCTTCTGGTGCAGGTTTCAGGTTACCAAGTGGTTTTCGGATGAAGATCTTCAGGAAGACGCTGGATGGAGTGCAGATGCTCGTCAAGGCAAGCTCAGGAGGTTGACAGATTTGTATATGTATATGAAATTGTATTTTGTGATATTTGGATATTTATGTAAACGAGCAAATTGTACTCATTCAGTGACTTGTACATTTATTAATTATTGTAAATTTTAATGTATCCGATATCAGATTAATACGCATGCTAAATATTCTAGATAATTTAGTATGGGTGTTACAATTGGTATCAGAGCAGGTCGATTCAGACCGTGCCTTGGGTCATTAAAGTTTCAATAAAAGTAGTGGGACCATTGGGTTCCGGGCATTGTTCTAAAGGTCACATCTAGTTGAGCCTGATCAACTCAATCTAGTATATGACAGTTAGGATAAATGTCTGAGAGCTGAATGTGACCAAGGAGGAATGAAGTGTATGAAAGACGAAGATTAAGGTGTCGGATTTAGCGAAGAAGTAATCAACGCCAGATGGTGGCCATCAAACTGTAAAGAGACGAAGCCTGATAGTGGCAAGGTCTTAGAGACATAAAGGATATTTAACATTGAGGTGAAGCGCCTCAACCCAGTTGGACGCATCGTTGGACGATGCCTCGTCTGCGGAAGACATAAGGATTAAGGAATCATGGAATGCTCTAAGAAATGACGTAGAACCTTGACGAGAGCCGCAGTTTGAGAAGTTAAAGTGAAGTGTGGACTAAGTAACGATTCTAGGTATAGAATTAAGGAATTGCAGTACCAAACCTAGAGAAATGAAATGATGAATTACCGGACAGTTAAGAGAAATAATTACGGATTACGTGAGTTATTGGACGGATGAAGTTAACCACTCAAGTGTGGTCTTTGAGCGTGGATCACAAGTAAATTTAACCTCATCAGATCAGCCGCACCTTCCGAACCATAGATGCTAGATTTGGGAATTAAGAAGAGAAGATGGATGAAAAGTGATGATAATAAGATATGTGTATGTCAAAGCGTGAATCAGATATTCGGATGTGTCCTAATAGTAAGAAGATTAGAAATAAGCTAAGCTATATTAGAATTTAGTGTACTAATGGACGAATTAAGTTGAACACCCTTGATTGGATGAACCGTATTGATTTTCCTCGATTGGTTGGAGAATGCAAGTTTAAGATAACACAAGAGTAAAGTAGACCAGTTTTAAAGGATAATTGGAATCTTAGCCGAAAACATTATATGATATTTATTATATGGAAGATCGTCCTTTATATGAAATGTTAAGATTGTGATTAGAGTAACGGCGTTATATGTTTCTAACCGAAGAGTTTTCTTTCACGAATATTCAAGAAGCTGAAAGAAGATCACCCCGTGTAGATAAGTCTTGAGGACGGTAATAAAGTATAGACTTCTGGCTGTTCAACTATATGCAAAATTACTCGGATGTTAAGAATCGAGCTTTGGATTGTGAATCCAGTAACAAGTGACTGGAGGAATCCAATAGATTATGGTAATGTGCAAAAGTTTAAGATCGTCTGAGCGGACACTCGAAGAGACGTAACTTATGTCTGGGCGTTCAAGAGAACCGGTAAGAGATTGAATTTGTTTTTAGACGGGTTGTTTCCGAAGGAATTTGAAGAGCAACTTAAGGAACATGATAGAGCTAAGGAGACCGAAGTTGTTCCGGAAAGGTTATGGATATGAAATCATTACGGATAAAGAAAGAGTGAATAGTAACAAGACTCAAATGAAAGATATGAACCTTCAAAAGCTTTAAGTGTCTTTAGAAGTTGCCATGAACGGATGTACATGAATTTTAACTGCCTCAGATATATTTCCAGTTGGGTTACCGCAATGTTTAATGATTATACATAAAAAGCTGACCAAGAGAAATGGTAACGTTAGACAAATTTGTTGCAGTAATTACAAAGTGATAGAGTAAAAGGATTGGTCGACGGAATTTTATGTGAGAATAGTGAAGTCTTCCTCCGATGCTAACTCGAGTGTTAAAATCAGAGTGGCGCAGCGGAGTGGTAATCCAAGAATGATATAATGATCAACGCTAAGCTGAGGCTTAAAGTATGAGAAGACGTTAAGTGTTTAATTCCTATTATACGGGATAGTAGTAAGTATAAGCGATTTGGATATATCATGAGCTCTAATGGAAAGTTATGGAAGTTAAGTTGATGAATACCTTAAACCTCGAAGTCTTTGAGGAATGAAATACTTGAATTTGAGGCTTTGATTAGAAACGACAATGCAGTGGCGAGTAAGTTTAATTCCATGTTGTAACCATGTCATGTTAACCTATATTAGCCGAAGATTTCGGAAGTTTTGAACTTAATGTTCACCAGTAAAGGAAGGAGAGCTTTTACGTAGATTAAAAGTTATTCGTAGTCCATGGTAAAGGGCTGCGTAATTTTATGTTATGACTAAAGGATTAAGGACTGAGTGTGCTTTTGGGTAGCAATTGAGTAGAGTTTTTCCGTTGGAATTAAGGATTTTGAATTCGACGTCCTGGACGAGAAATAAGTTTGTGAAACCGGTGATTTGTAACCATAATTTGCATTATAGGTTGTTGTATACTTAAGAATAAACATGAGTAACATTGGCGGGGCAAACCTGGCAAGCCAGTTGAAAGGCAAATCCCGGATGTTGCGAAAAGAGTTACGAGTAAGAAAGATTTCCCAATTGATGTGGTAGTGTCACAAATATGTTAAGACTAAGAATGATGTTCCGTTAGTCGGACAAAGATGAGGTAATGTAAAGTGTACACATGCTCGCACATGTATGTAAGATATATGCTATGATATATATATATATATATATTATATAATGATCTGTGAGGCGACTTAAGCCACTCATCACTTGGACTAAACTTCTATGAGTTTGGGATTATCGGTGTAGAAAACATTTATGCTACGACAAGAAAACGAGAATAAGTTGTGGCAAGAACGATGGGAGATTGGCAAACTCCTAGTATGAATAATGATTTCTAAGTTATTGAGATAGGTAACGACATGAATCCATCAAATTAGAACGCGGGTAATCAGTAAGATTTCGCGAGCCCTTGAGGAATTCCGTAGTGGAAGCAATGATTAAGATTATGGAAAGTAATACACCAAGATGCCTCCTCCTTGTATTTGTATAGGGGAGGTAGTGCGATAGTTTTACTCTCATTAAAGAATGGTATAATTATGGAAAAATCATATATGTAAGATGTCGATGTATAAGGCGAAGATCGAATATAAGAATTCAATGGAATCGTTGAGGATAATAAGAACGACCAATGTCGTCAAGGTAAGATTATGCGGACTATGATGAGATTATAATATTCAGCACAAGTGTTAAGATCGGATAGCGCTAGTTTGGGTTTGCAAGAAGTGTATAAACAAGGGTATGGTCAACAAGTTGGATGCGATGGTTCGGATAACCTCATATTCTGCTATGCAAGGATTGTGTGATGCACATCAAGTATTTCAGTTAACGAAAAGATTGTCGGATACATTCGACTTATAGAGTTGGAATCTAAGGGATTCTGATAAGTAAGAAGAACTGGAGTTTTGGCTAATGAAGGAAGTAGTAAGTGAGATTAATTCATGTATGATAGTGGATTCTAAATTTCGAGGACGAAATTTCTTTAAGGGGGGTAGATTGTAACATCCCGCCCAAGACTCGAATAATTATTAATATTGAGACGATGTATTGGAGATGTTTTAAGCAAAGGACAATTTGGTAAATTGTCAGTTATGGGTTATTGATATGACAAGAGTAATATTCCGCTTAAATGTGATGGTTAACAGTGTTAGAAACTTATGAAACAAGCAAGGCGTTTTTGTAATTAAGAGGAATGGCAATCTTGTAATTATTTTGAAGAGGAAAGATTATTAGAATGGGAGCAAGATATTTATCTTGCTATTTTCCCCATTCTTTCTTCTCTCCCCATTCAGCCCTCTTCCTCTCCCTTCCTCCCTACTCTCACGCCTCCTCTCCCTCATCTCCCTCTCCATCAATTCAATTTCTCTTAAAGGAAAATCTAGTGAGGGATCTTGCAAGGCAAGCTTAGTAGAGAAAGAAAAGAAGAACAAGAAAGTATCAAGAGAGGAGCTAGAGCTTTAGTTCTCAAGCTTGGGGTTTGATGATTAGAGACAAGGCAAGGAGCAAAGCTAGTAATCAAAGTGAGTTCCATAGGGTTGTATAACCTATTTGTGTAGCTTTAGCATATTTTACAAGTTGAATCAAGTTAGAGAATTTGTGCCTAATCCCTTGTATACTTACTCCTTGCTTAAGCCTGTTATTATCTATCCTTATGCCTTGCAAAATTCATTCCCATAAGCTGTTTTGATGATTGGGGATGTTTGGATTAGCTTAGGAAGTGAAATTTTGAGTGCTGCTGAAGCCAAAATCGTGCTCCGATTTCTGGGCATCGGGCTACGATTTTATGCCCTGTTTTTCCTGAAACTTTCGAAAAATATCGTGCTCCGATTTCATGAAATCGTGCTACGATTTTTGGCTTTTCCAGCTTTATGTTTGTGAGCTTTGGCTTGGTTTTAGGGTAGGATGAGGGATAGGCATGGCCTTAGGAGATGTATACTTATACTCCTAAGTCATATAGACATAAAGAGGGATTAGCAATGGGATCATAACCTTGTAAAGAAATCCCTATATTCATTTAAGTTCATGTAGATCAAGAATGATACAATGACTAAGCCTAGAACCTTTATAGGTTAAGCACTTATGAATGACCACTTAAGTAATAAGATTATGATACGGATGATTACCTAAAGAAGAAGAGCAAGTTAAGAACCTACTTATAGGTTAGATATTTAAGAATGATTACATAAGAATGCATTAGATATGCACAAGATTACAAACGTATAAGATACGTATATGAACTTAAGTTAAGAATTTAATGACAAAGAATATGATAACGTGTTCATCAGACTCCGGATTATGCCGGATGGGATTTCTCCGAAAGGGCTATCCACACGTAATTTATAAGACGATGTTAAACGTGTTCATCAGACTCCGGGATTCGCCGGATGGGACTCTTCCGAGAGGATTGTCCACACGTATGTTAAAAGATTTAAGCATGTCCAGCAGGCTCCGGGATTCGCCGGATGGGACTTCTCCGAGAGGGTTGTCTACATGCAAGATGTGTCCAGCAGGCTCCGGATTATGCCGGATGGGGCTTCACCGAGAGGGTTGCCTACACAAAGATAGGAGGAGTCCGGTGTTAGCCTGATATGATAGGAATTTCACCGGTATGATGGGAGATGTACTTCGGGGTTACTCCACCCGGATGCACTCCGTAAAATGAACCAAGATAATGCATTGTTTGTTCAACCCTAACTTCTAACTTTATGATATGTAAAGATGAATACGAATAAGAAATGAATACGTATACTTTATATGCAATACGAGACATGATGATTAGTTCCTAGTGAGCGAGATGTGATCATAGGATGTCCCCAAGGTCACTCCGTATAAGTCTAAGATTAAGAATGGAATGTGAATATGCTTACGCATTATGTACTAGAAGTTAAGACAAAGACAAGTAGACATTAGACATCAGCAAGTGATCATAGACTTCCCCTCGATCACTACGCATAAGATTATGAACATGAAAAGTATAAGAAAGATAAAGATATGAAGCGATCCTAGGTCTTCCCCTTGATCGCGAAATAGTAAAGATAAGACTTGGCGATCGTAGTTTTCCCCAAGATTGCCGAGGTAGGCACGGCGACCCTAGGTTCCCCGAGGTTGCCAACAGTAGGTAGGGTAGGAGCTCACTGAGACATTATGTCTCATCCCTATCCTTCTGGTGCAGGTTTCAGGTTACCAAGTGGTTTTCGGATGAAGATCTTCAGGAAGACGCTGGATGGAGTGCAGATGCTCGTCAAGGCAAGCTCAGGAGGTTGACAGATTTGTATATGTATATGAAATTGTATTTTGTGATATTTGGATATTTATGTAAACGAGCAAATTGTACTCATTCAGTGACTTGTACATTTATTAATTATTGTAAATTTTAATGTATCCGATATCAGATTAATACGCATGCTAAATATTCTAGATAATTTAGTATGGGTGTTACATCCTCCTTCCTATTGTTCATCATCCTCATACATCTTCATCATATCTTTATCAATTATATCCAGATAAAAAAAAAAAAATCAGAAAATCCAACAAATCTCTTTGTCATTTCTCGTAATTCCCACATCAAAAATCAAAGACATCTTCGGAAAAATGGAAACAACAAGTTTTGAATCAAAACCTAAAGGGATCCATTTTATAAACTTCCACCAATCTCATCCAAAAGGAACAATCTGAAATTCGTTGTATTCACATCACTAACAGAACCACTAACAAGCCCAAATAATCCCAATCATAAACTCTATCTGAAACTAAAACCAGATAACAAAAAATATGAAACTAAATTCAATAACTGCATCTGCAAAATCAAGTTTTTCATCTAAGATTCATTCGTTCGTCATCAGCAGCACCAACTTTCTTTGGCAGCAACAGGTTTTGAATATTGGGCATAACACCAAATCTTGCAATATTTATATGAAAAATGGGGAAAACGATGAATTAAACTAAAATTGGGCATAACACCAGCTTTCTTTTATTCAAAAACGATGAATTAAATTAATATTGGGGATAATGATTGAATCACGAAACCCTAGATCTTGCGACATGTATATGAAATTGAAAAGAAAGAGAGAGAAATTTAGAAGAATAAGAGCGGTGAAGGGAAATTTCGAAGAGTAAGAGCGGTGAAGAGAAATTGAAGGCCAGCTTTGCTACTCCAAAAAACGACGGTGGGCTACTGTTAATGAAGGAAATTGAGTTGAATTGAGATTAGGTTTTGTTAATGAAGGAAATTGAGTGAGAGTTCGATGGAGTGGATTAAAGATTGCAAAATGGAAAGGTTGGTGAAGAGGGATTTAGGTTTTTGGAAGAAAAAAAATTCTGGAAAAGGTTGATGAAGTTCTGAGGAAGAAGAAGAGAGAAGATGATGAAAAGTGAAAAAAATTAAGTGTTGACAGTTCACCGTTAAATATAATGGACATGCAATCAAATCAAATCAAATGGTTAAAATCACATCAAAAATTTTAGACATTAAAAAACTAACAGAGGGGATCAATTTGGCTAACAGAGACAAATATAAGGGACCAAATTGTGGATTTTACGAGTTATGGGACCAAAATGAAAACTTGAAATTAGTTAGGGTACCAAAAGACCAATTAAGACAAAAAGTATCTACTCAACAAATTTTCACATGTGCAAGGACGGATGAATGGTAGCTCCATGAGGATTTAGTTCAACATTTCTTCGGCTTTGGTTATGGTTTTGGGAATCAATATAAGGTATTTTGAAAGTTAGGGTTTCTGAAGAAGGGAAAAAGTATTCATGAAGTGAAAGATTGAGAAGATCAAGAGAAGAACGCTTATTAAGGTGAGCAATAAATAAAAAATATGGCTTAATTGATCATCCGGTCCCTTAACTTATTTTATTTTTTATTTTGGTCCCTTAACTATTAAGTGTTTCAAATTGGTCCTTTATCTTTGTTTTTGTCAGTCAATTTGGTCCTATTTCGTTTAGTTTAACCCCCTCAAAAAGGAGATCGTTGGATAAAGGATGTCCATCAGATTTAACGGTGTGTCATCAACACCTAATTTTTTTACTCATCATCATCTTAATATAACCTTCATCAATCTTCATCATCTTCATAATAAAAAATCCAATTTTTTTCTTTCAAAAATTAATCATTTTAACTTCAACAAAAACCACATAAGTAAACCCTTAAATTTAGAATTAACACCAACACCATCATCTAACTATCAATCAAAACTATAACCCATTTATAGGTTTGACAAAAATTAGAGTTTACACAACCCATCAAACCCATCATTCTCTGCATTGAAATGGTTCTTCAATTTGATCCCAAACTTCAATCTTTTGCACCTCCTTATGCTCTCAATCCTCTTCATGCTTACGTTTCTGTTCCCCAAGTCACCTTTGTCAAAGAAGGTTCCTTTTTGATTCTAACTTCTTCTGCAATGTTTCTTTTTTCTTTCTCAAAAACAAATTCTTGAAAATCAAACCCATATTTTCAAATTAATTAAGAAATTAAACTCTAATTTTTTCCCCTTCGTATTCTTCATTCTGGGATCGTTGCAGATCGGATCCATTTCCTGTTTGGATTCATTATGTTTTTTTTTTCTTTTTCAGATTCATTCCGATTTGGGTTTTTTAGATATGAGTTTTCTTGCTTTTGTTTTCTGGGTTTGAATCTAGGTGTCTGAGTTAGGTTTTCTGGGTTTGAATCTGGGTTTGGATTCATGTGCGTTTTGAGAATAAATGGAGTTGAATCTGGGTTTGAACAAATTATACAATTAGTGATTTGTTATATGCTGATATTAACAAGTCTGCTTTTGGCACAACCACATTTGCATTTTCCTGCTTCTACCTTCTCCGTGCTGTGATTTCTGGTGCCACGATGCTTGGGTTGAGAGGAAATTTTATAATTTGTGTAGGATTGTGAGAAAGGATGTATGGATTGATGACGATGATGATAAGGATGATTTGAATGTTATAGTTTTGGTCGGGAGTTAGATGATGGTGGTGGTATTAATTCTAAATTTAAAGGTTTAATTATGTGGATTTTTTTTTTGAAGGAAAAAATTTTCTTCTACATTGTTGAAGTTATATTATTGTGGATATTTTTTAAATTCAACATTTTAGAAGTTACTCTTTTGAATCTTTTATGAACTCTCCAATGTCGGTGTTACTATTGCGAATAGTTTATCAAAGACCTAAATATTTAAATGGCACTAGCAAATATCAAGGGTTTTAGTTTTATTTTCAACGAGTAAAAGACCCGTGTTTTCGCACGGGTCATGTAACATTGCGATAATTATATAAAGAATAATTATATTGTTAATATTGTAGAATGTTTATAGATATTAAATAAAAATTACGAGTAATAATGTAATGTTTCTATTTTTTTTCTCTTATATAAAAAAAAAATTGTTAAATAGTTGAGTCACACTAGTTATGGATTTTGTTTGCTTATATATGCGAAAACAAATTTTTATGCACGTAAAATTTTGAAAACTCGTGACATTTTCAAAATCAAAACTAATGTAGTGTTTCTATTAAATAACTTTTTATTTTATATGCAAAAGACTGTTTAATGTTTGCACCGCACCTGTTGCAGATTTTATTTACTTATATCTGCATAAACAAATTTTTATATACATATATGAGAAAGTCGATATGATAAAATTTTAAAAACTCATGACTATTTTCAAAATCAAAATTAATGTAGTGTTTCTATTAAATAACTTTTTATTTTATATGCAAAACACTGTTCAATGTTTGAACCGCACCCGTTGCAGATTTTATGTACTTATATCTAAATAAACAAATTTTTATATACATGTGTGAGAAAGTCGATATGATGAAATTTTGGAAACACATGACTATTTTCAAAATATCAACATTAATGTAGTGTGTCTATTAAATAAATTTTTACTTTATATTTGAAACACCATTAAATATATAAATCGCACTCGTTGAGGAATTTATATGCTTATATATGCAAAAAAAATTTGTATGTATCGATATGTGATAGTCAATATGATAAAATTTTGAAAACTCTTAACTAATTCAAAATATCAACATTAATGCAGTGTTTCTATTGATTAAATTTTATTTTATATCCAAAACACAGTTCAACGTTTGCACCGCTCCCGTTGCAGATTTCAAATGTTTATATCTGCAGAAACAAATTTTTATATACTTATATGAGAAAGTCGATATGATAAAATTTTGAAAACTCGTGACTATTTTTAAAACATCAACATTAATGTAATGTGTTTATTAAATAAATTTTATTTTATATGCAAAACACTGTTCAATGTTTGCACCGCTCCCGTTGCAGATTTTAAATGTTTATATATGCATAAACAAATTTTTATATAAATATATGAGAATTATTAAATGCTTGCACATGACTATTATGGTAATATATAATATCTACCATAAGCTCCTTACCCAAATTAACGTACTGATAAAGCGAATCCTTCTCGAGCATTTGAGCAAGCAAATGACGTGCATAATTTAAACAAACTAAAAATAACAAAACGCAAACAAAGAAGCACATAAAGAAAATCATTTAAAAAAACAAAGATATTAAATCTCAAATGAGATAATGATGGAGAAGCCAAAAGATATTGATGATATAGTGGCTTTCGAGGGGGGCATTTAGAGATTGTTTCAACAATTGATGTGTCTAACAAAGGCGGATTAGGTGGTGAGCGGATAGCCTTCGCAAAAATTGAGACTAAGATGGGAAATTTTTCATAGAGCTCGCAATGGGAGGAGGATGGAAATGGGACCTCCAAACAGAAGGAAGAGCTCTCTAGACAACACGATGATGACATTCTGTCATTACGTAATTTTTAGAGTAATTTTTAGTGTTTATATCGAGTATGTAGCAATTTGAGATAGCTTGGGGGTGCAAACAGCAGGAAAACGTCAAGAATTTGAAATATTTGCATCGTGACACGATTTGGGCATCGTGTCACGATTTTCTGACCAGAATTGAAGTAAGTTTCTGCCACTAAAATCGTGTAACGATGGCATAATCGTGACACGATTGTGAAGATTGATTTTGGAGGATCCTTTGAACTTAATGCAGAATCGTGTCACGATTTTACACACAGTTTTGCCTATTTAAGTTGAATTGTTTTCAGAAACAAGGGTTCAGAATTTTGGAGATTTGAAGCACGATTTTGAGAGCACAAGACTGAAGAGGTGGCCATTCCATCCAACTCATAGTCAGTTTATGTATGTTATTATGATTCAATTGATTTTGTTATTTGTAATCCACATTATGAGTAGCTAAATCTCTTAGAGATTAGATCTGGAGATGAATCTGATGTAATCTGTTTGAAACATGTGGCTGTAAAACTCTATAGCTTATGAATATTAATCTAGTTTTATTCAATTCAATTGATCTTAATGCTTTTTATATACTGAGAATATATGACATGAATTTGTGAGAATGAATGACTACTGACCATAGCTTTCAACTTAGACCTAATTGAATTATTCAAATAAACAGGGTTAATCTAGGAATAGATAATCGTTTATTTGTGATATTAGGTTAACGTTAGTAAAACCTTCAAGAAATATTAGATCACCAAAGGAATTGGTGGGCTGTAATCTGAGAAGAGGGTTCTAATTCAAGAGATTGGTTAGAACTAATTTTGTTAACCATCGTAAAACTAGAGGAGTATTCATAGAAATAGGTGCAGTTTACCTAACAGAATTAATCAGAGGATTCGAAAGACTTGATCACATCTCTCCTTATATTTTCAATCAACTATTACTTTCTTTCTTACATTTTATGCAACCAAATCCAACTACCTAGGGCAACCCTAAATTTTATACGTCCTAATTATCAACCTTATTGCTACATTGAAATTAACACAGTCCTCGTGGATACGAACTTAGATTTATTACTTTGATAGATTTAGTACACTTGCTAAAAGTCTATCAATTTTTTGGCGCCGCTGCCGGGGACTATTGAATCATTTCAACAAGCAATATCGTTATTATTTAGGATTTCTGCAATTTATTTTCTCTAAGTTAATTTTTGTTGAAAAAAAAAATTATATTGAATCAGTTTCATTATTTTGTATTGTGCAGTGCTACTAAGGTATTCGTTTGTTGTTTATGCGAGGTAGAGTGCAAACCAGAGACTTGTTGCATGATCCGGAGATCGAGAAGACTGCAAGAGCAAATCGGAAAGCTCTCCGGTTAGCTCGATCAGCTGACCCTAGTCCCAGAACACAATACACTAGCCTGACACCTATTGAAACTGAAATAATCGTCATGGGAGATCACCAACTACCACTACCACCTGTGAGACCTATGGTGAGAGACTATGGGTTAGCAGCCAACCGTGGCCAACTTACCCATGTGTTCCAACCAGCCAATCCCGTAGCTTTTGACATTAAGACCTCTGTCCAACAAGGTCTGAAAGAAAACCAATATGAGGGGAGAGATGCTCAAAGCCCTCATGAACAGTTAAGTAGGTTTTATGAGACATGTCAGTTCTGTGTGCCACCAACCCATATCACCGAAGATCAAAAGAAACTTAGGTTGTTTGCTTTCACCTTAACCAAGAGGGCCAAAGACTGTTTATTGTCCATACCTAGTGAAACCATTCAAACCTGGGACGAGCTAGAACTTAAATTCCTTGAAATATTTTTCCCTATGTCTAGATATTGGGAGAAAAGACATGAGATCACCAACTTTAAGCAAGGGGAAAATGAGTCGTTATATGATGCTTGGGAGAGGTTTAAGTTATTACTTAAGAGGTGTCCCGCACATGACTTGAGTGAGAAAACCCAAATGCAAGTTTTCACTGAGGGATTAAAACCTAATCATAGGATGCTACTAGATGCCTCAGCTATAGGGAGTATGAGAGTGAAAACTGACCTTGAAGTCCAAACTCGTATCGAAAACATGGCCCAGAATGAGTACCATGCTGAAATTGAAAAGGGTAGAAGATGAGTTTTTGGGGTGAACGAGAGTAGAGATGTCCTAGCTAATCAGACCTTGATGACCAAATTGATGGAGGCCCTAACCAAACAAGTTCATGCACTTACCATGGGTCAATTACAAGCTCAACAAGCTCAAGCCCAGCAAGTTCAACAAGCACATGCTGCTCCTAAGTGTGATTTATGTGGTGAAGGACATGCTAATGGTGAGTGTGTGCCTGAAGGAGTGAGTGAGGATGTTAACTACATGGGAAATTACCAAAAATGGAACTCTTTCTCAAACACATACAACCCAGGGTGGGCACAACATCCCAATCTTAAATACTCAAACAACAACTCCTTGAATCCTCTTCTTCCTAATCCTCAACCTCAACAACAAAGAAAACCATCTGCCTTTGAAGAAGCCATGGTCAGCTTTGTCAAGTTTACCCAAACAAATTTTCAAGAGATCAAGGCAAATCACGAGACAGTTCAAAAGAACAATGAGGCCTCTATGAAGAATCTTGAGAACCAGATAGAGCAGCTAGCAAACTAATCAAATGGGGGATTTCTGGTAACACACAAGACAATCCTAAGAATGAAAGTTGCAAGGCTGTTGAGTTAAGAAGCAAGAACGTTTTGACACCTTTAGTTCCAAAAGTCACCAAGAAAAAGGAGGGAATAATGAGGGAGGAGAATGAATCAGGTGTAGTTGAAAAGAATGAAAATGGTGAAGTCGAAAATGAAAAGAAGAATGAAAATTCTGAGGGAGAAAAAAGCGAGCAGTTGATTGATGTGGATTCTATTTTGAGGAAGACCAAGAGTCAACTCCTTAAAGAAGGAAATAAAAAGCAAGAAGTTTCATCCTATGTGAAGCTGCCATACCCTCATTTGTCAAAAAAGAAAGAGAAGCAGGAGGGACAATTTAAGAAGTTCATGGAACTTTTTACACAATTGCAAGTCAACATTCCTTTCAGTGAAGCCTTATATCAGATGCCGGTTTATGCAAAATTCATGAAAGATTTATTAACCGAAAGAAGGAGGCCAATGGATGATGAAAATATAGCTCTTTCTGAAAACTATAGTGTTATACTCCAAAGGAAGCTTCCTCCTAAATTGAAAGATCAAGGAGCATTTACCATTCCTTGTACTATTGGGAAGGTGAGTGTTGGAAGAGATCTTTGTGATTTGGGAGCCATCATAAATCTCATGCCACTTTCCATGATGAAGAAGTTAGGGTGTGGAGAACCGAAACCAACAAAGATGACCCTTACATTAGCTGACCGGTTAATTTCATATCCTTATGGAGTATTGGAAGACATGTTAGTTCAAGTAAATGATTTGGTTTTCCCGGCTGATTTCGTGATTCTCGATATGGATGAAGATGATGAGATCCCATTGTTGTTGGGTAGACCCTTTTTAGCCACTCGTTGTGCTCTTATTGATGTTGAGATGGGCGAGTTTAAGTTGAGGTTCCAGAACGAGCAAGTGGTGTTCAATATTTTTGAAGCAATGAAGCATAGAAACGAGAATCCTCAATGTTACCGAGTGGATGTTGTTAACAAAGTTGTTGAAGAGGCATCAAAAGAAGAAACCCCAACACAACCAATGGAGCGAGTAATAGTGAATTCAGTGGAAGGTTATGACAAAGACAAAGATGCTGAACTTGAGGAGTGTGTAAAGCAACTTGAAGCAAGCAAGCAGGAGGATGACCCTATAAAAATTGAAAATTTGCTTAGTGAAAAATTCAAGGGGGCGCCTTTTGTGAGTAAAGAGGAAAGGGAAATCCCTAAAGTTCCAGAATTAAAGGAACTCCCTCTCATTTGAACTATGTGTTTCTAAGTAAAAATGCCTTTAAGCCAACTATCATCAGTAATTTCTCAACACCTTTGGAAGAAGAAAAACTAATGAGGGAGTTGAGGGAGAACCAGGGAGCATTGGGCTGACATATTTCTGATTTGAAGGGTATAAGTCCAGCCTATTGCATGCACAAATTTCATCTTGAGGCTGAATTCAAACCTGTCGTTCAACCACAAAGAAGGCTTAACCCAACCATGAAGGATGTGGTCAAGAAGGAGGTACTGAAACTTCTGGATGCAAGCATGATCTATCCTATCTCTGACAGCTCTTGGGTAAGTCCAGTACCTGTTGTTTCAAAAAAAGGGAGGAATGACGGTGGTTGCGAATGCAAAGAATGAGTTGATTCCTACTCGCACTGTTACCGGGTAGAGGATGTGCATAGACTACCGGAGGTTAAACCAAGCAATAAGGAAGGACAACTTCCCTTTGCCTTTCATGGACCAGATGTTAGAGAGGTTGGCAGGGCAGGCTTATTATTGTTTTCTGGTTGGGTATTCGGGGTACAATCAAATTGCGGTGTCCCCGGAGGATCAGGAGAAGACGACATTCACATGCCCTGTTGGTGTATTTGCATATTGGAGGATGCCTTTCGGTTTGTGTAATGCACCTGCCACCTCCCAAAGGTGCATGCTTTCCATTTTCTCTGACATGTTAGAGAAGAACATAAAGATATTTATGGATGACTTCTCTGTATTTGGTAATTCCTTTGATAACTGCTAATATCACTTAAATGATGTTCTTGAGAGATGCAACGAAACTAAACTGGTTTTGAATTGGGAAAAATGTCACTTTATGA
Source organism: Medicago ruthenica (assembly GCA_018208015.1). Lineage (NCBI taxonomy): Eukaryota > Viridiplantae > Streptophyta > Magnoliopsida > Fabales > Fabaceae > Medicago > Medicago ruthenica. Next base: position 78,394,492 of record CM031377.1, on the reverse strand, counting down.
TGACATAAGGTATAGTTATGGGGCATAAAATCTTAGGAAAAGGCATTCAAGTTGATCAAGCCAAAATAGAGGTTATAGAAAAACTACCAACTCCTATCAATGTGAAAGGGGTGGGAAGTTTCTTGGGGCATGCCGACTTCTATAGGCGGTTCATAAAAGATTTTTCAAAGATAGCTAAACCCCTCTGTAACCTCTTGGTTAAAGAATCTAAGTTTGTGTTTGATGATGAATGTTTAAAATCATTTTCTATAATTAAGAACAAGTTGGTCACTGCACCCATAATCACTGCACCAAATTAGGATATCCCATTTAAACTAATGTGTGATGCTAGTGATTATGTTGTGGGAGCAGTGTTAGGCCAACATCATGAGAAATTTTTCCATGCTATTTATTACGCAAGCAAGGTTTTAAATGAAAACCAAATCAATTATTCAACAACTGAAAAAGAATTGCTTGCCATAATATTTGCATTGCAAAAATTTCGTTCTTATCTCATTGGTTCCAAAGTTATTGTTTTCACAGATCATGCAGCTTTGAAGTTCTTATTGAAAAAGGGGGATTCTAAACCCCAGTTGTTGAGATGGATTCTCTTGTTACAAGAGTTTGATTTGGAGATTAGGGATAAGAAAGGAGTGGAGAATGTGGTGGCTGATCACCTATCTAGGTTGGAGAACAAGAAGGTCACCGAAAAGGAGAAGGCTATTGAAGCCAAATTCCCAGATGAACATCTCTTTGTAGTGTCAGAAAGGCCATGGTTTGTGGACATGGCTAGTTTTAAGGCCGAAAACTTGATTCCGGAGGAGTTCACTTACCAACAAAAGAAGAAATTGTTTGAGGCTAACTTCTATGTGTGGGATGACCCATATTTGTTTAGAACTAACTCTGATGGCTTGTTACTCAGATGTGTTGCAGGTGATGAGATTAAAAGCATTATGTGGCAGTGCCATAGCTCAACCAATGGAGGCCATCACAGTGGTGAGAGGATTGCGGCTAAGATATTGCAGAGTGGCTTCTAGTGGCCAACTTTGTTTAGGGATTGTCAAGATTTTTTCAGACACTGTGACAAATGTCAGAGAACAGGTAACATCACTATGAGGAATGAGATGCCCCTCAATGGAATTCTTGAGGTTGAACCTTTTGACTGTTGGGGCATCGATTTCATGGGACCATTCTCATCCTCTTATTATAATCTCTACATACTTGTTTGTGTCGATTATGTCACTAAATGGGTGGAAGCCGTTGTTTGTGTGGCTAATGATGCCCAGACTGTTGTTAATTTTTTAAAGAAAAATATTTTTCCTAGGTTTGGGACCCCTAGAGTCTTGATCAGTGATGAGGGGAAGCACTTTTGCAACAAGTATTTAGAAAATGTGCTTTCAAAGTTTGATGTCAAGCATAAAGTGGCTACTCCCTATCACCCATAGACCAGTGGGCAAGTAGAAGTGTTGAATAGGCAACTGAAACAAATCCTAGATAAAACTATGGCATCATCCAGAAAAGATTGGTCTAAGAAATTGGATGATGCACTATGGGTATATAAAACTGCTTTTAAAACACCCATTGGTTTTTCTCCCTATCAATTAGTTTATGGGAAAGTATGTCATCTACCATTCGAGTTAGAACACAAAGCCTACTAGGCTATACAATTTCTAAACTTATATCAAACTCTGGCTGGTAGAAAAAGGCTCCTGAAACTAAATGAGTTGGAAGAGATGAGGTTGCAAGCGTATGAAAATGCGCTGATATACAAGGAAAGAACTAAGAGATATCATGATAGAAACCTTATTTCTAGGAAGTTTTATGTTGGGCAACCAGTTCTGCTGTTCAATTCCAGGTTAAAGTTGTTTCCAAGGAAGTTGAAGTCTAAGTGGTCAGGGCCATTCATAGTAAAGAATGTGTCTAAATACGGAGCTGTTGAAGTAATGACACCGGATGGAGAAAGAATGTTTAAGGTGAATGGGCAAAGACTTAAGCCCTACCTTGGAAGTGACCTACCCAAAGAAAGGGTGAGACTCGTGCTGACGGACCTGTAAAGGTCATCTGAAGTCAAGCTAGTGACGGTAAAGAAGCGTTTGGTGGGAGGCAACCCACAATGTTAAAATTTCAGGTAGTATTTCTTTTTATTGCTTTTAATTTTATAAAAAAATAAAAAATTTTGCTGAAGAAAAAAGTTGCGCAGGAAAATTTTTCTAAGTCCATAAAGCCTTCCTCCCTGCCACCAAAATCGTGACACGATAGTGAAATCGTGACACGATTTTGGAAGTCCAAAAACACTCCTCCCTACCACCAAAATTGTGACACGATGCTGAAATCGTGACATGATTTTTTGCCTAGTTTAATTTTTTTTTTTTACAAAACCAATCATGTCACGATTCAACCCAATTGTGACACGATTTTGCTAGCCTATAAATACCCTTTCAAAAAACCTATTTTTCAGAAATTGAAAACTTGCCGAAACACTGCCAAACTTTTACCAGACCATTATTTGCTCTTTTTTCTTTACCAACTTCACCACAAACACCTAACCTTTAACCACAAATCATCTACAAACCAACATAAATCTACCCTTAGCCACCCTTTTACCAAAAATCTATCATTTCTCATCCTTTTGACGCAAAAACAAATACCAACCCACAAACACCACACACCATGCCTCCAACCCTTAGAACCAAACACATCGCAAGTGTTGTGCAAACTTTGGAGAGTACCTCAAGCACATCTAAAATACCTCTGAAGCGAGTGTTGACCATTGCTTCAATTTTGTCAAGGAACCCATTAATGTTGGTGAGTTGATTGCCAACAACATATATTAAATAGCAACTACAAAGCTGAAATCGGTCGGACATAGTAGTATAATCAGCTGGTTGTGTGAGGAAGCGGAAGTTGAAGAATACAAGATCGATTTGGATACCCTGACCATGAAACCCATTACCGATAAAACGATGGATGCTTTTGTAAGTGAGTAAGAAGACTTCATGATGGGCAGGATTCAGAGGGAAGAGCAAGGGGAGCAAGAACAGCCACAATCCCCACCACATCCTTAGATGTATCACAATGAGGGTAGTCAGCAGGGACATTATTAACCCATTCATCCAATGATGCTTGATTATATGTTCGCATCTGCAAATTGGATGAATGAGACTTCTGATCAGCTGTATGTAAAACGTCCTAGGTTCTCTCAGGAATTTGCTGAAGCAGCCCAAGTACATCAAAGGCCTCTGCAAGGGACCTATGAAAGGTTTGATAGATCTAGAGAAACTATGGTTCGGTACTTTGAGCATCAGAGAGAGAGAGGGCAGTCAGCAGGGAAAAGGAGCTCACATATGATTTTGATGAGGGAGAGACGAGGACTAGTGCACACTTCATGGAGGAGCTCAATACTAATGATCCCCAAAACCAGAATACTTGGTTCAGTGCTGAAGAGTTGGCTTGAACTGAACTACTGATGGTTCAGTCATTTCCTGTTGTTTTGGATATTTTCAACATTTTATTTTATTTTTGTTGAGTCAGAACTTTTGTTAGAATTTGTGTTTGAAATACTCGGTGTGTCCCTTGTTTTGTACTAGCTTGCACTTGTTTATTATGGATGAATTTGTTTGTTGCATTGACTTATCCCAGTTTAGTAACAATTGTTTGATCAAGTGGTATTCCAAAAAGTTCATAAGGAGGTAGAGGCTTGGAAGTCAAGGGGGAAGCGTATGGCTATGTGCGGATAGGTAGTTACAACTCCCAGAAATCATAACTTGTAAGGTCATTGCCAAATTTTTATCTTTCAATTTACTTATAGAGTGTTCCATGAAACTACATTTCTAAAACTTGCTATTTTTCTTTGTTGTTGATTGGTCTTGTCATGCACACACTAAGGAAAAGTGCTTGGTACCGTGAGCCTTTTTGAAACCTACATGATTTGTTTTTTAATATCAATTTCCTGTTTGAAAAGCCAATTTGAGCCGGTAGGTGTAGATCCTTTTGTTCGGTGACAAACTACATAATAATCCTTGAGACCTTAAGGTTTATAGCCCAATGATTGTTTTGGAGTTAGGCTGTAGGATGTTGCTAAAACTTAAGTTTGGGGTTGCTTTTGGAATTTGCAACCAAATAAGTTTGGGGTAGGGGTACTAGAGAACTCAAGAAAATAAAATATGAAAAATGCACAAACAGTGTAAGATAAAAAAAAAAGAAGAAGGAAGAAAAATAAAAATAAGAGACAAAATAATTGAATGAAAACACTATTGTCTCGAAAATTGAAAGAGTTCTCTAGTACTTGTGTCTGTCGGATGGTGTGAATGAGAGTGATTTTCTAAGTTTCAAATTTTTTCGAGATAGTAGGAATGCTTAACTACTGTGTTTGTTTTAACCTACTTGTCCAAAAATTATCCCACATTCACCTAAGCCCTGCTATATCCCTTAAAGACCTTTACAGTTGGTGCTAACATGGACTTTGATTGAAAATTAGAAACTTTTCAAACGTATGGTAATATGTAGACTTGCATGTCGACTGTGTGAAACCCTTATCAAATTGTTGGGTGGAGTTGTGAATTGTGGAAGCAGTCAAGCCAGCTAGCCCATCAAATGGCTAGTAAGGAGTTGAACTTTTGATACTACCACTTGGTGAGTTAATTTTTATTTTACTGTCATCTGTCAATTTTGCAAGTAAATTCCTTGAGGACAAGGAAATGTTTAAGTTTGGGGGTTGTGATGACATCATGTCATAATGTAATTTTTAGAGTAATTTTTTGTGTTTATATCGAGTTTGTAGCAATTTGAAACAGCTTGGGGGGTGCAAACAGCAGGAAAACATCAAGCATTTGAAATATTTGCATCGTGACACGATTTGGGCATCGTGTCACGATTTTCTGACCAGAATTGAAGTAAGTTTCTGCCACTAAAATCGTGCCACGATGGCATAATCGTGACACGATTGTGAAGATTGATTTTGGAGGATCCTTTGAACTTAATGCAGAATCGTGTCACGATTGTCTGGAATCGTGTCACGATTTTAGGCGCAGTTCTGCCTATTTAAGCTAAATTGTTTTCAGAAACAAGGGTTCGAAATTTTGGAGATTTGAAGCACGATTTTAAGAGCACAAGACTGAAGAGGTGGCCATTCCATCCAACTCAAAGTCAGTTTCTGTATGTTATTATGCTTCAATTGATTTTGTTATTTGTAATCCACATTATGAGTAGCTAAATCTCTTAGAGATTAGGTCTGGAGATGAATCTGATGTAACCTGTTTGAAACATGTGGCTGTAAAACTCTATAGCTTATGAATTATAATATAGTTTTATCCAATTCAATTGATCTTAATGCTTTTTATATACTGACAATATATGACATGAATTCGCGAGAATGAATGACTACTGACCCTAGCTTTCAACTTAGACCTAATTGAATTGTTCAAATAAATAGGGTTAATCTAGGAATAGATAATCGTTTATTTGTGATGTTAGGTTAACGTTTGTAAAACCTTCAAGGAATATTAGATCACCTAAGGAATTGGGGGTTGTAATCTGAGAAGAGGGTTCTAATTCAAGGGAGTGATTAGAACTAATTTTGTCAACCATCGTAAAACTAGAGGAGTATTCATAGAAATAGGTGCAGTTTACCAAACAAAATTAATCAGAGGATTCGAAAGACTTGATCCCATCTCTCCTTATATTTTCAATCAACTTTTACTATCTTTCTTACATTTTATGCAACCAAATCCAACTGCCTAGGGCAACCCTAAATTTTCTACGTCCTAATTATCAACCTTATTGCTACATTGAAATTAACACAGTCCTCGGTGATACGAACTTAGATTTATTACTTCGTTTGATTTATTACACTTGCTAAAAGTCTATCACACGACATGAACATGCATTTGATGGTGTCATGTTAAGAACAAGGAATATGTGTGGTGGTGTGAATTGATCGGAATGGTGCCATGGTAGTGGTTCTGAGTTCCAACAGAAGCAGTGGACTTCAATGACACGAGGGTAAGGAGTCATGGCAGTAATCAAAAGAAAAGATAGGGAAGGTGTTCATCAGAGTGGATGTAGGTTAACAGGAAGTGAAATGGAAATGTGGGTAACAATGAAGTGGGTAGGAACAATGAACGAGATCTTAACATTAAGCCTTATTTGAATAGAGAACAACTCGACACAGACGGAAGAAAAGACTAGGACATGGCAAGACAAAAATTGAGCCGTCTAAGGAACCAAAGCTACAAAAAAACATACTTAGCATGATTTCCAGGTACAGAAGCCACCACACTGTTTACCTTGGTTTTTTGTAAACAACCGCTGGTTATAGATTTATTACTTACGAGATCAACCAGTAATCTCAGGCCATTGTGTGTCAAGTCTGTTTGAAAGTCTTTGCATGTTTTTGTTGATTCTTATATGTATCGAATGCATGAAAATAAAGATGATCTTCAAGTTTGATTGCTTGAACTTGTCAATAGAAATTGCAGGATAAAGATAAATTGCAAGAATTAACTTAAAGTAAGGTAAATTTCATTGATTTGAAATAAAGGTTGTTCACAAGGATCATATATGATTCGTGACTCTTTTCTCGCTGTAACTTGGATACTTCAAGTGTATAGAATGTTATGTATTTGATTTGTGACCTCGTTTTCCTCATGGAAAACTCTTATTTATACTTAAGAAAATAATTGTACAATCATATCCAAACTATAACTGCTACTAACGTCTAATAACAGGAAAATAACCTATTTGAAATTCAAATCATGTTCCTTCGACAACCATGGATTCCGAAAGTTTTCAAAGGAACCTCTTCAGAAAACAACCAACTTTCGAGTTGTCGAGATCTCCTTTGACCAGCTTTATTCCTTCGATCATGTCGAACGAACGTGCAATCTTAGAAACTCTTTATGTCCAAAAACTCCTGTTTTCTTCTACATGTTTAGTCAAACCTTAATGACCACATTGAATATCGTTTGTCGAAATTACAGGCTAACACACACATGGGAACAAAAAAACATCAACGATGGGATGCATGTGGAATTATACGTCTATGGCCCTAGCTATTAGGGATAAACCCTAGTAAAGCAGCATAAGGGTTAGGAAATTCTTATATCATATGCAATTGTAATTAGTATTCCAAATTTATTCATATTAGAATTAATCTTTGCAATATGTATAATATTTGTTTTTAGTCATTCGAAATAATAACTAAAACGAATATTACATGACCCAATTTGAATATGATAATATTTTGTAAAGACTAAAGCAAAACTCAAAGGATCAAAAACAAAATGGCTATATTTGTAAGGAATGAAAAAAATAGAGTGGGTATATATGTCATTTAAGCAAACTAGAGGCGGTCTCTCTCATTTACGCAAACTTTTAGTGAGGTGAGTGTAATTTTCCAAAAATTAATTTTGTGAGTTGAGACATATAGAACTAGAGGGTGTCTATGTGTCATTTAAGAAAACCTTAGGGGAGGTGAGTGTAATTTTGTTAAAAACTAATCTTGTGAGTTTGATGCATATAGAATTAAGGGTTAATTGTTGAAGTTGACCCTGTAATATACGTGAAGTTTAAAAAACGACCCTGTAAAATAAAAAACACATATTCTAACACTGTAATTTGAGATTCTTATTGTTTTTTGGTCATGTAATATACGTGAAGTCCAAAAGATAAACCTAGAGGTTGAATTTTATCTAGACATGTTTAAGGCATTAAAATATGTCTTTACACAAAAAATTAGAATTTTTCGACGAGGGACATATTAATTATGAATTATTAAAGCGCCAAAAACTCAAAAAACAAAACAACGAAAATTTTGACCTAAAAATCGAATTTTGAGCTGATTGGTTTCAGAGACATCAATAAAATTCATAAAAAGATCTTCAAAGTTTCATAGCATTTCGAAGAAGTTTTGATTTATTTTTATTTTTCAACCAAAATGTGCAAAATTGCAATTTTGTTCCGAGTAAGCGGATACTCACGAGTCAAATTTCATTTCCTAATTTTGTAGGCATGGTTAGAACATCATAAGTACCTTCACCATGAAATTTTGGAATTTTTAAACGAGAGACGAATTAATTATGAATTCTTTGAGAAATTCATTATTATGGGGAATAAAGATTCATAATTAATCCGTCCCTAATCGGAAAAATCTAATTTTATGTGTAAATCCATATTTTAATGTCCTAAACATTCCTAGAAAAATAATGAAAAATTTCAACCTCTAGGTCACTTTTTTAGACCACGCGTATATTATAGGGTCAAAAATAAGAAGAATCTTAAATTACAAGATTAAATGTGTTTTTTATTTTACAGGGTCATTTTTCAGACATCGCATATATTATAAGGTCAATTTGAACAATAAATCCTAGAATTAAAATGTGCCAATTTATTTTTCATATATACTAAACTATTATAATTTTTTTCAATGACTAAATAGATTTTTTTTAAACATCTGTTGTAGTAACGTTAATTGTTATTGTTTGTTGTATTTGTTGTAGATGAGAATCGAGCCGAAGCTACTTTTTTTTTGTTACTGTGATACTGTTACAAAGTTGTTACCGGCGTCGTTAACAGTGACTAATCTCCGTCAGGAATCTGTGAACATACAAGATGAGTTCTTCTCTTTCAACCAGGTTTTTTCAATACGCATAAGTCAAACACATACTTAAACGGTCTAAATCCCTTAACACTTGAACTTATCCATTGTTGGTTGGCAAAATTAAACCCCCTTTATCATTATACTGCATAACTTTCACACCTCAACCATTAAATCAACTTCATATCTTCTTCAATGACTAAATACAATACAATGATTGAATTGAACTATGTCATTTTACCTAAAAAAATAAATAAAGAGTTATTCCATTTTTTTTTGCGACTACACTAAATCTTGTGATTACCATTACCATCCCATCATCAACACACTACGACCAACCGACCAACAAAAAAACTTTCGTTCATTGTTCCCTCCAACGAAGAGAGATTCGTTTTTTTTGACTATATACGTGTTGTGATACCTTTATTCCTTGTTGCAAGCTAGCTAGCTTCGGTAATTGCAAAAATTAGAACACACAAAATCTCGGATTCCATGTGTAAATCTCTATTGGATCCTCATTTGACCAACATCATCCTAGCAGAAAGAAGTTTGCATGAAAACGTTTTTTTATGAAAATGATTAATTATATTGATTTCAATAATAAATTAGTATTATTTATTAAATTACCCTTATTAATTGTAACAAAAAAACTACCATTATTAATTGTAATTAGTGGGTTAATTAAGTTGAATGAAATTCAATAAATAATAGTATAATAATGAAAAAAAATAAATGCTACATTATTATTGTAAAGTGACAATTATTTTGAGACAAAAAAAAAATACTAAAAAGACAATTAAAATGAGAGCCCAACATTAATAAGTCTTCAATCGCAAAATGTTATTTTTGACAAAAGACTTCGAACATCCACAAAAAAGAAATATATTTTTGGATATTTAAGTGATTCTTACATGTACACATCATTCAAATATAATTTAAAACAAGACTTAATCTAATTTTGATCGCTAAACTCTGGATTAGTTGATGTGATTTCTCTAAAAATTGGAGGATTAATTAAGAACAAAAAGAGATGTGTAGCATTTGATTATCAACTTCTCCAACTGGCTATCAATAAAAAACCATTAAGTACTCATTTTTGTAATAGTTAAAAAGTAGTAGCATAATCTTTTGCAGGATTTTAGCATTTTTTTTCTTCTAACATATGAAACACAAACAACAAGTACACGATTCATTTTGTTAATTTCCTTATAATTTGATAATCAGTTTAGCCATAATTGTACTAAGGCTACTAAAACCATGTGCCTCCCCTCTCTCTTACACACCTTCATGGTCCCAATTTGGATGTATTCAAAATGCTTTTTTTCCTTCGAAGGGTTAAAATTAAGAAGTAATCCAACCAACATAAAAAAAAGGCTTCTCAAAATATGAGAACTAGAGAGGTCTGGGAATTTGAAGGTTCTATTAAGATGATTTAAAAAGTTAAAGTTGGACGTACTATACTATATTGCAGCAATCGGTCAGATCAAACTAAAGCTTGATTAAACGTGACAAAGATCATGCATGGGGAAGTCATATATATATATATATATATATATATATATATATATATATATATATATATATATATATATATATATATATATTTCATGAAATTGAGTTACCAAGGTACAAATCATTTTTACTTTGCTCCCACCAAAAATGGGAGTGATTTCCGTCCTTTTAATTAAAATTATCCCCCAAGAGAAAAAGATTAATGAAATTGCAAAATATAATGTACGTCAATAGTCATTTGATTAGTATTGGAGGTTTCAAGCTAGATATTTTGAATTATAAAATGAAAATTAAGCTATGCATTTTTTGGACCATATCATCTTGATCAAACGGTCACTACTGTCGTAATTACGTGAACGTGGCATGTGTTATCATCGAGAATCTGAATTCATTAAAGTAAGGGTACATGGGTGGATTTGGATCCATAAACAATGTATGATTATCATGAAATCATTAGATTTAAAGAGAGGAATTTTAATCTCACATTAAATCATATCTAAACCCAATGAGACCTTCTAAAGTTCTAAAACAAATGAGACCTTATAAAATATAACACTTATAAAATCATGTTTTGGTAAGGATCAAATCTCGCTCAATGAGGATATAAGACACTCTCATCTAGATTAGCTGAATTTTTCTTATTATATGTATATAACTACATTCATTTTTCTTTAGTTTTTTTATATGCTAAAATTTTGAGGCCTAAAACTTTAGCTTAGACAATTTAACCCTTAGACTGGCCCTGAAAGTGTGCAATAGTGCAAGAATGGAGAAAGGTCTTATAAGTGTTAATGTGGAAAATGAAACTTTAAAATTATTTTCACTTGAATTCATATAATAGATCTAAATCTCTGCCCCTTATAATTACAAAAATCTGTCATATAGTGATTGATTTAGAGGCCGAAAATGACAAATCAATCACTTAATCCGTCACTAACATTAGTGATCATTTGTTAAGCAAAATTTTGCAAATTGATCTAGCATCCGTTTTAGAGATTGATTTAACGTTTGACTTCAAATTTTAATTACTAAATCGATCGTTATGGCTACTAAAATAATTCGGTCACTAAATTATTTTTTTAACATAAACTTTTCGAAACCCCTCATTATCGCACTTCCATGTACGTCTATTTTTCCTGCTTTGTGTCCTTGCTCTCTCCACCACGATTTAATGTAATTCATATTCTCTTCCCAATTTATCTCACTCTCTCCAAGTATATGTATGAATTATCTACTTTGATAAATGAAATTTATGTTTGAAAAATAGAGGAATCTTCTTCCTATACAATTAATATGTAGTAAAACGTGGGAATTTTGAATTGCATATTAACAGTCAAATTATCCCTAAAAGGTTCTATCTTTTGTATGCCAGAATTTCTTACGTACATGATGCTCAAATATGACGATTACTTTTGTCTCAAACATTTTGTCTACATCTCTCAATTAGCCAACATATTTTCATTTTTTTTTTGTTTTTGGAAAGAAAATAAGGACATATATGAAAACAAAGAAAAAGATCAGATTTCTGACATTAACCATGCAATATTGAAATTAATTTTCACATCATGCTACAAATACTCAATGAACTTAGCATATAAAGATATATACATCAACACTTATTTCAAACTTTAATATCGTATTTGATATACTTTTGAATAAGATATCTTGAACAAAGTTATCAACTAGGAAATAATATAATCATAGGTATAAATTGAAAACAATGGTACACACTATTACTGGAAAATTGAAATAACGACAACAATTAAAGACGAATAAAATAAAATTGGTCACCAAATTTGATGTCTTTTACACTTGACAATAAAATTAGGGATGAACTTTGCCTTATTCTGTCTGGTGGTTATTTCAAAATTTTGTAACTTAAAGGTTATAGAGATCTACACAATATCACAACATGAATCGGCGCCATCTGAATTAACCTGCATTTTACTACAATATCAAGGTTCGCAGTGTAAACACAACTTGATCATAATAAATTCATAACCACAACATAGAATGATGAATATAAGAGTTGCATACTATTTAGAAATACAAAGTTTTGCAATCATTCTTCTCCTTTATCTTCCCTCGTAACACACACATATAGCTAGTGGTGGAATTTCATAATATTCCATAGTTAGCAAGTGAACTAATGAACATAACACTCTAATATACCTTGGATCATTTCTATATATGATCATAAAAATATGCTGCTCCATTAATTAAGGAACCTAAAGCACTATATTTGAGGATCACAAGGTGGTGAAGTGAAACTAGGAACTTCATTCCATGCATTTTCATTACCACTTCCACTTCCATTTCCATTCCAAAATAGATCATTACTATTTCCTGAACCACTCAAGAGATTTTTTGGCAAACTCAAACCTTGATGACTGTTTTCTTCCACTTTAACTGTATTAACTTGAGGCATCATTCCAATGCTAACACTTGAAGAATATGTTTCCTTAGAACGAAACAAATTTCTTTGTGGTTCACCATTATTTTCTCCACCAAATTGAAATAATCCAATTTGTGGTTGCAAATTACTCAAGAAAGGGAATTGTTGATATTGTTGCTGTTGCTGCTGATGAACTTGTAGCGAATTCGGAAACCTCCATTGTTCACCAATGCCATTTGATATCAACAAAGAGCCACCATTACCATTACCAATTGAAGAACCACGACCAAGTTGAAACTCAACATTAGTAGTAGTACTATTGCTCATATTTTTGGCCAACAAAGAACCAATGCCCTCAGAAACGTAACTATTGTCGTTATGACGATGTAAAGAGGTTATGGATGGAAATTGTGTTGGAAAATGAGGCATTCCCACATTCACATTAGAATCAGTGAAACCATTATTACAAGAAGAATTTGCACTTGCTGAGCTAGAACCAGCTGCAGCAGCACCATTACCGACCTGGAGATGATCATTATGATTAGATTTCAGAGGTGATTTTGATACTGAATTTCCTTTTCTTCTTTTATTGTTCCTTCTACAACCACCTCCAACAGGAACGTTTCGAAGTGCACCACCTCTAGTCCAATAACGACGACAAGTTTTGCAAAAATGGCGTGGTTGTGAAAGATTGTAGTTGTTGTAGTAGCAGAACTTTGTGTTTGTTGATTCACACCTTGGACATTTCTGTGCTGCTGCAGCATCATTTTGGTGTATCTTTGACATCTTAGCTCGATCGGTCATTGATACTGGTCTTCTTGACCCTTGGTAGCTGCGATCAGCTTCAACGGTGACAGTCACCATTGAAGCTGATAGCGGCTGCAAAGCTGATGGATTTTGATCGCCAAAACCAATTCCTGCTTGCTGATTAAATTATTTTGTAACAAAAGTGTAAGGAAACAAATCATTTTCGTTTCATAAAAACAAATTAGTAAAGAAAACAAACTATATAATTGAATAATGAATAAGTGTGTAGGAATATCATTGTACAGTATATTCAAGAAAAAAATATTGATTATAAAGTGAGTAGGAATATCTGTTTTTTGATCAATTCTATGTACTTGACTTTATTTATAAAGAAGCTAAAGAAAGAAAAAGTGAAAAAAAAAAATTAAGCAAAATAAAATTAAGAATAAAGAAAAATGGATGCTAGAGAATGAAAGAAATAATCCTGAATATCAATTAATACCTGTTGTGTCCAGTTGGGTGGATCTAGATAGATTGGAAGGGAGGGGAAGACCATGGCTAAGCTTTCTCCTTTGCAAAAGTTTTGATGAATTCTTTAGATATGTGAGTGTGTGTTGGTGGAGAATCACATCAATATTAGAGAGTTGCAGAGAAAAAGTGATCACAAAGATGGAAAAAAGATAAAGGAGTTTTGTGGGGATGCATGTACATGTAGTGTTTATATTTATTTTTGTTCTTCTTTGTTTCCTATTCTTTCCCATCTCTTTTTGTATTATTAAAATAATATTTATGTTATTATTGAAGAGCACCAAACGTGTTTCTTATTCCATAAGCAACTTTATCTTCTTCTTTTACTGTGGCATTAACATTAAATATTAGACTATATTATACTCTCCAAATCACCATGCATATGTTAAGAGAGAAAACCCTAGCCCCAGCTTTAAATAATAATATATAATGGTTGTTGAGTATTGACCGATTTAAACACAAGCTATGTTATGATATACTATTTCCGTCTCAAAATAACTAAGTCATTTGTAATAAAATATTGTCCCAAAATAACGGATACATTTCACTTTTCAATGCAATATTAATTACTTTTTTTCAATTATACACTATAATTAATACTACTTTTATCATTCGTAATTCAACATTCTCCACTTTACATTTATGATAATAGTAAATGCATTAATACTTGACAAGAACGCTCAAAACCATTTCACCTATAAACTTTTCTTAATATGTATGTGAAATGAATAAAATTAACTCATTTATTATAGAAGGGATGGAATACCAAATATTGTTAGAACAACAACCTAGTTCATAAGGAAAAACGCACACAATGATCAAATAATATTTAGTAATGAAGTTTGGTAAACTGTGCCTACGTTCCTCTAATAGCGGCATTAATTCATTTCTACTATTTCAAGTTTTTAAACCATAGGTTTTAATCTTAAAAGAATTTAGAATAATATTAATATAATGCATGGAATTTAAAAGTAAAAAGGTGATGAGTCATGGAGTCATGGTGGGGAGGTCTTCGGTGGAAGTGTCACATTCGAATGGACCTTTATTTCCTTTGATTCTGCTCCAGGAAAAAGTCATGGTTTTATGTTATTTATTTAATTAAACTTTATTTAATTATAACAGCTTTTTTGATTTTTATGTAAACATATTGATTACTATATGCTATGTGCCATAAATTTAAATACCTTTTGCATATTGTCATATGTATTTACCACTTTCAGTCCTAGACTCTAGAGAATTAAAGGTGTATTATATATTGCGAAGGATATATCAGCACTATGCTGCAATCTAAGGACAGAGTAGTATGATTCAGTATACCCTTATGCACATATGAAGAGATTCGAATAAACTCATAATGTATGAATAATGATGTGGAATATAATATTGGTATACCATATAGGATCATAAAGATGTAGATTGTATGATCAAGTAGGAGGATTCAAAATACAATGCTAAGTACTGATATTATTGGTGACTGAGTTGACGAGTGGCGGATGTGCATCAATATGCTTTTGTTTTTTTTGGCGAAATACCATCTTTGGTCCTTTAAGTTTGACAATAATACTGGATTAGTCCTTTAAATTTTTTAAGTTTCAAATAGATCGTTTAAGTTGTTAATTTAATGCATCTATTTGAAGTTTTTTAAGTTTTTAAGTTTCAAATAAGTCCTTAAAAGGGTAACGGTGTAATAAATTAACAACTTAAAGGACCTATTTGAAACTTAAGAACTTAAAGGACTAATCCGATATTTTTGTCAAACTTAAAGGACCAAAAGAGATATTTGGTCTTTTTTTTTATCATTGTTGAAAATTGGCGTAAAATTGATGTTGATGTTTCTGCAAAATTCGTTGTAAGATTTGGGAAATCGTGGCGCGATTTTTGGTTCAAAATTTGGAGGAAGCCACTGAAAACATCGTGGCAAGATTTCAAAATTTGTAAGATTGGTTGAAGGCTTGGGTTGTACATTTATTGTGTTGATTCCAAAAAGCATTAACCCCCATAACGTTGTTAGATATTTGTCAAATTTCTCTGGTTGGGTGTATGTATAGGGTGTTGTCTAAGGTTTGTGCGAAGAGATTGAAGTCGGTCATCAAATAGGTACTAGCTGATCATAAGTCAACTTTTGTCAAAGGGCGTCAAATATTGGATATAGTTTTAGTTGCTAACAAAGTGGTTTACTTGGGATATTAGGATATGGTGATGATGAAAATGAACTTGGTAAAATAGAAGGGTTAGATGATGCATTCTGAAGCCTTGATACTTTAAAAATGGTGAAGTATCGTGTCCGATACCGATATTGATACACGTCTGATACGAATCGAGGAAGTATCAGACATTAATTTATTTATTCTTTTACAAAATGAGACATTAATTTTTATTATTTTGGAAAAAAATATCAGATATCTTTGCGATACAACTGACTTGTTCTCCTGATACGGCTTACTACTCTGGTATGTACTCCCGAGATGTTTGTGTATCCTTTTCATCTGTTTTTCATTTTTTTTTCACCACATTTTTTTTCCTGTTAAAAAAAGAATTAAAAAAGAAATTAAAAATATATAATAAATAACAACATTCAAACACACATATAAAATCAAAACACATGGTTTGTCCACATCATATTTAACAGATTCAATTATGTTTATATATTGCGCATTTATATATTTTATTTTTTAATAAGGTATCACAGCCATATCATATCTTGAATTTTAAAATTTTTCTGTATCGCCGTATCAGTATCATATCCGTATCTTGTCAAGTGTCTGGACTTCATAGATGTTGTGTGTTTGTTCAGCTACAATTTCCATGCTAGTTAATTGAGAAAGACTAATAGGTTTTCAATGATGCATGGTATTCATCAGGGGATACTATTTCCCCATTTTTATATTTTTTAGCACCTGAAGGTTTTGATTCTATATATGTTGTGTGCTTTAGTATCCTCTGATCATTTTAATACTTACATGGATTGGTATAGGGGATGAGTGCAAATTATCGCATTTGCATTTTGTTGATGATACATCGACTTTGGAGGAAAACGCTGATCCAACATAAAAGCAGTTAAGGAAATCTTTCTCACTATAGATTAGTTTCAAGACTCAAGGTGAATTTTCATAAGAGTATACTTGTTGGTATAAATGTGAATCATTCTTGGCCTGAAGGTGAATTTTCATAAGAGTATACTCAAGGTGAACCTTTGCTCGACTAACGAATTGAATTTAACATTTCTCCCTGGGTTTCTCTATTTTTACTCACTTTCACTCCACTGCAGCTCACCTAGCGAATCGAGTTTTGTCCAAATGCCTTTGAGTTACTCTGGCTTGGCTTCCAACGAATGTACTTGCCCCACATCGTTCCGTTCCACTGTAATCACGTCAAAAACCTACAAAAAAAAGTTTGGGAAATAGAATGTAATAGCTTTCTGGCTTATTTTGTAATAATAACTATATTTACATATAATTGGCCGGGGGTTGTACTTGTCACTAGAAATCCCCTCTTAATTTTAACAACCTCATTCCAAAGTTTTTACTAAAAATTCTTTAAGAAAGAAAGGTATTAGATAAGAATATTGCTCAGTGCCGAATTTAGAAAAACAATCCTCGAACGAGGCTAACAAACATGGTCGACCATGATTTCAACCTTTTATGGACAATCAACTCTAACTACCCCTAAATGGAAGGTCTGGGTATCTGAATGATAGCCAGCTAACCCTACAGTTTAAAAATTCTTATACCATATTCTTAAAAGAATGTCCAACATTGACACCCACCAAAATTATGTAGAAAGTTTAAACTTAAATTTGAACACCGACTGAAAAACATTTGAGGATGGTCTTGATAATCCTTATATTCTCCATCGAGGCTTCCTTAATCGTTGGTGTCATCAACATATTGGAAACGAGACATTACCAGATCAGACGAGCCCATGAAAAAGACTTTAAAGTGCCCAATGACAATATCTTTTTGTAGTGGTGATGGTAAATTTGGGAAGGGTTCCAAATCACACAAATAATAAAGTAGCAAGTAAACTCGTATTGTTGTTTTCGACTAGGCAATTTAAACAATACTTAATTTAAAAACAATAAATTGGGGGGTTTTAATAAAATGGTTGTAGTTGAAATTAAGGATCCGTTTGGTTCAACTGAGGGGAGCGGAGGGATTTTAATGGAGGGGAGGAGAGAGGAAGGGAGATATTTTAATTAAATATATGTTTGATTCAAAAGAGGGGAGGGAAGGGGAGGGGAGAGATTTTAATTAAAAATGTGTTTGGTTCACAAGGAGAGGGGATGAATTTTAAAATTAATTTCCTGTTTTACCCTTAAACTTAGTTAAATATACGAAAATGCTTATTTTTACGATTTCATATATCAATGAAACAATTACGATGTAATCGATAACAACATGATGTAGACGATGAGATAATGGATTACTCACAGTTCACGTTGAAGGAGGTCTGAAGCAGCGATTGGCGGCAACAAAGTAGTAGTAGGGTTGGAAGAGTGAGTTTTACATGTAACAAATAAAAGTGATAGATAACATAATAATAAAAAGTTGTTAGATGATAATAATTTTTTAATAAAGTTGTTACAAGGATAATATAACCTAATAATAATAAAAGTTGTTACAAGGTTAATATTGAGATTTTAAATTAATCTAAGAATAATTTTGGCAATGCCATAAAATTTTAAAAATATCCTCTCCCCTCCCCTCTGAAAAACTCCGATTTGGGGGGAAGCAAAAAGTGGATCTTGAAGGGATTTTGCTTCCCTCCTCTCCCATCCCCTTCTAAAAATTGAACCAAACACATCAAATTTAAAATATTTCCTCCCATCCCCTCTCCTCCGAAACTCTCGAATCAAACGAACCCTAAAAAGAAATAAATTTAAAATGATGAAAGCGATTAGGGTTTCCTGAATCACTCTTTGTGGATTTTTTTTGTCTTTGATACGTGCTTGTGGCTTGAGACATAATTTCCACAAGTTGTTTGGACTTCAGTATCTTAATTTGTGTTTGGTCTGCATGCTTCCGTAACTTCTACGATGTGTCTTCTGATTGATCATCCCAATGGCCTATACGAAAAAGACTACGACACAATATATAGTTCTTTTGTTAGTAAATTACAAGACACACATCCATTCAAAACATTATAATTTTTTCTTAAACCATGAGTAACTCACACTAAGTCCTTTTTATTTTTATTTTGACACACACACTAAGTCCTTTATAAAATCCTAACTTAGACGATAATACTCAATAAAACACTAAAATAAATGCTATGATGATGAACAATCAAGAGCTTCATCTAGTCTATTTCCATTCTAAAATTGTTTTCCACTTTTCGATCACTGAATGCAACCTTGTGAGCATCTTTTAGTTTTCAATCAATCTTTCACAAATTATTAACCACAACACAACCTTGTTCATGTTAAGGAACTTGCTTTCACTTGGTAAAGATAAAACTTTTGCAAGAATGAAGTTTCTACTTTTTAAGCTGTTTAGATTACTCAAATGAGTTGCTATAAAATATTTAGAAAGATAGATAAAAGATACTTTCATAAAGAAAGTTTACTAGTTTTCGAAATGAATTTTAACAGTGTGACATATATTTATAATTGTTGATGTTAATACTTCAAATTATCAAGAGGACTATTTATGACTTATTTGAGGTATAATATTACCATTGGACACAATGTCTCTCATTGTCCTTGATTTTTTTCTTCATTCATGTAGTGGAGTTCAGTTGTAATTCGTAAAAATTTGATGAACATGGTCGTATTATTTTCTGACACCACCGAAAGCATGCTTCGATTCTTTTCACCAGAGGCAAGCTAGTGTCTTCTTAGCCAGATGAAAGAAATAGTGTTTCATAGATGTTGATTGGGGAGGTTAGGTATCCTCCCATCATTCTATTTTAGAGTATTGTTGTCTCGGTCCTTAATTGTAAGACAGTTTCAAAATTTTTTTTTGTCCCTTTTTATAAGATCTAATTGATATGTCTAACTAAATTAATTATTTTTTTGACCAACATAAATTTATTTCTTTAATTACAAACAAATTTATTACTACTATCAATTTTTTTAATTTCTGTAGTTTAACCAAAAATGTCATATATTTACGGATGAATGTAGTATTTACCGAACACTCTTTGGTGTCATGGAAATCAAAGAAACAACAAACAGTTTCATGTTCCTCTGTAGAGGTAGAGTATCAAGCATCTTGTGCAACTCGAGAGCTTCAATGGATTTTTTTCCTTTTGAGAAGTCAAACAAATACTAGTGATGCTATCTATATCTATACTATATATAAACTGAATAAGGGATTTTTGCTTGGCTTTTTTCGTTAGGGAAATGCTAACATGTGTTTTAAGGGTGCACTTGATAAGAAGAACAATGAAGACACTTTATCTTGGGAATTGTGTAATCATTACTAGGGATGACAAAACTGGTTGGGCCTGTCGAGTCGGCCCGTTTAGCTCGCCTATTTTGACATGGTGGGTTGAGATTTTGAATCCGCCGTTAGTAAGGTGTCCGTCCCACATAACCCGCTAAAAAACGGGGCGGAGCGGGTTGGCCCGTCGGGATTAAGCAAAAATAAATAAATAAAAAATTCAGGTTTGTTGTAAATTGTTCATCGTCAACATCCAACCAAGCATCAAACACCGTTGTTAATTTGAATTGAAGACTACTTATTGTTATCGCTTACTATTTAATTTTTTTGTTGGTGTGAATTTAGACATTGAATCCATGTTTTGTTTTTGTTGGATTTGAGTATTTCCTTATGGTTTTTTTCTTGTTGGTTTAATTTTTGTTGATGTAGATTTAAACATATAGAATCCAAGTTTTGTTTGAGTTGTTGGATTTGAGACTATTTCATTAAGGTTTTATGGTTTCCTTGCTGCTTTAATGGATGTTTGAAGTTTAGTTTTATATTTTGATTCTTTGAATAATCTTTAATTTTATGTATTTTTTACATGTTTTTGCAAATTTATTAATTATTTTCTAAAAAAAAAAATTGACGGGGCACCCCACCAACCCGACAATCCGCCATGAAACGGGGCGGGGTGAGTTTTTCAATCCGCCATCACTAGTTGGTCCGCCCCGCTCCGCCCCTTTTTTGGCGGGTTAATGACGGGGCGGGATGGTTTGACCGCTTTGCCATCCCTAATCATTACATTGAAACTTTAAAAATTGATTTTTGTTTTATTAAACTCATCAATTATTTATATTTTTGTCTACTTAACAAGTGTCCTTAGGACATTTGTTAGCATAACCCTTTTTGTTATTCCAATTATACCTTTGGGCAAATTTTTCCTATAATAATATTTTTTTGTTGGTGTCATTAAAAAATATAAAAATTTATATTATACTCTTTTTTCTATTGTTGGTGTCATTGAAAAAGTTAAACATGATTTGTTTGTTTTTTTACAATTTAAAATTCACAAACATCTAATCTATATACTTTTAATCAAAACCATAACTTCATAAGAATGATTGTTTATAATTTACAGGCGTTAGCGTAATAAAAAGAGCAGAAAGATGGACACATGAGTGTCCGTCTTTTTGTGAGTTATATATAAAGGGAATACCTGGTTTTGGTATGACTTTTTCAATTTCAACTATACGCTTAAACAAATTTGTTGGTGTCATTCAAAAAAATAAGAATTTATATTATATTTACTATATTATTGGTGTCATTGAAAAAGATAAGTATAGTTTGTTCCAAATTGAAAGTACAAAATATCATTCCATGTACTTTTAATAAAATCAAAATAATAATTTCATTATTTTTAAGAGAAAGCAAAATTTCATAAAAACCACGTATTGTAATTTATACATATTAACACCATAAAAAGAGCGGAAAGATTGTTACAGAGTGACCGTCTAAACACATTCAAATATTTGCATATTCACATAAAAACATATTGAATGAATTTTTATTGGAGACAGACGAGGGAACAAATGGTGGTGGTGGGCGTAAAACCGCCAGTTAAGGTGGGGAAGAAGAAATTAAAAGGACATGTTGTGGTCAGCATATGCAGATGGCTAAGATGTGGTGGGACTCTATAGTCTTGCTTTTCTTAGCCAAGTCCCCTCTACTTTCTTGTACTATTGTTAGATGATGCATCCTCACATGCATGCATAAGATGCTAATGGCTTGGTATCAATTCCATGCATGAAAAATGACATGGAAGATGGGAAACATGCACTGCGCATCAAACCTTGATTTGAAGATAAGATTGTGACTCTAGATTCCTTGCCTTACGTCCTTACCCCACACCAATGTTTTGCTGTTTAGAGATAAACTTATATACACCAGGCCTGGTTTTTGGGAGTGCAAACAGCTCAACTGAGTTGGGCCTCCCAAAGTGATGGACCTCAAGAAAGAAGAGTATTGCCCAATAGTCACCTCCACTCAAAGAAAGAAAAAAAACATGTTCCATGTTTCTATTTCTATGTAAAAAACATGTTCTATGTTTCTATTTTTAAGTAAAAAAACATGTTCCTTACTAAAAATAATTGCTAATTTTGATTTCGGTGGCTAATAATCATTATATGGATGTTATCTTCAATTTAAATAGAAGATTGTTCTTTTTAAAAAAATGTGTTTTTTTATTAGGGGTCTATTTTTACTATGAGAGCCGAGCCTCCAATTTCACAGGAGCGGTCATGTATACACTATCGCCATTCTTTACCTTAATTAAGTGGCTTTAGAATCATAATTATAATTTTCTTCTTATCGAAATCATAAAAACAAATGTCAAGAAAAAATAAATGCCAATGTGTTATGAATATCATAAGGATGTCCACAAACCTTGTATCTCTTAAGTGACACTATTTTAAGTTTCTCCTAAGTCATACCTAACTACAAGAAAAATGGGATTTAGAGTCGTGATGAATTCCTGTCATTACGTAATTTTTTGGAGTCTTTGTTAGTGTGAGCATCATATTTGTAGCAATTTGAGACAGCTTGGGGTGCAAAAAGCAAGAAAACATCAAGAACTTGAATTAATTGCATCGTGACACGATTTGGGCATCGTGTCACGATTTTCTAACCAGATTGGAAGTGGAGTTCTGTCTATGAAATCGTGTCACGATTGCATAATCGTGTCACGATTTGGAAACTGAATTGCGTGAACCTTGGGGACTTTAATGAAGAATCGTGTCACGATACCTGAAATCGTGTCACGATTGTAGGCGCAAATTGCCTATTTTAGCTTATTTGTTTTCAGAAACAAGGGTTCTGAATTTTGGAGAATTGAAGCACGATTTTGAGAGCAAAGAACTGAAGAGGTGGCCATCCCATCCAACCAACAGTCAGTTTATGTATGTTTCCATATTTCTATTGATTAAGTTATTTGTAATTTACATTATGAGTAGCTAAATCTCTTAGAGATTGAGTCTGAGATGAATCTGATGTAATTTGTTTGAACACATGTGGCTGTGAAACTCTATTGCTTATGAATGCTAATCTAGTTTTATTTAATTCAATTGCTCTTAATGCTTTTTATATATTGATAATGTATAACATGAATTCGTGAGATTGAATGACTACTGACCCTAGCTTTCGACTTAGACCTAATTGAATTGTTCGAATAAACAGGGTTAGTCTAGGAATAGATAATCGTTTATTTGTGATAATAGGTTAACGTGTTTAAAACCTTCAAGGAATATTAGATCACCTAAGAAATTAGGGGCTGTAATCCGAGAAGAGGGCTCTAACTCAAGGGATTGATTAGAACTATTTTTGGTTAACCATCGTAAAACTAGAGGATCATTCATAGAAATAGGTGCAGTTTACCAAACATATTTAGTCAGAGTATTCGAAAGACTCGATCTCATCTCTCCTTATATATTCTAAACAACTTTTATCAGCTTATTTACTTTTTATGCACTCAAACCAACTGCCTAGGGCAACCATAAACTTTATACATCCTAATTATCAACAATATTGCTAACTTGAACACAGTCCTCATGGATACGAACTTTTATTTTATTACTTCGATAGTTTTAGTACACTTGCTAAAAGTCTATCAAGTTTTTGGCGCCGTTGCCGGGGACTGTTGAATCATTTCAACAAGGCAATATTGTATAATTTAGGATTTCTGTAATTTAAATTCTGTCAAAAATAAATAAATTTTACTGAATCAGTTTTATTAATCTGTATTGTGCAGTGCTACTAAGGTATTCGTTTGCTGTTTATGCGAGGTAGAGTGCAACTCGGAGATTTGTTGCACGATCCTGAGATCGAGAAGACAGCCAGAGCAAATCGAAGAGCTGTACGGTTAGCTCGATCAGCTGATCCTAGCACCAGAACACAATACATTAACCCCACACCGCTTGAAACTGAACCAATTATCATGGGAGATCACGAAGGGAACCCATCACCTGCCCGACCTATGATGGGTGACTATGGGTTAGCTGCTAACCATGGCCAGCTTACCCATGTTTTTCAACCAGCTAACCCTGTGGCCTTTGATATTAAAACATCTGTACAACAGGGTCTGAAAGAAAACCAATATGAGGGGAGAGATGCTCAAAGCCCTCATGAACACTTGAGTAGGTTCTACGAAACATGTCAATTTTGTGTCCCACCAGCCCATATCATCGAGAGTCAAAAGAAACTTAGGTTGTTTGCCTTTACTTTAACCGGGAGAGCTAAAGACTGGTGTAATTCCTGGCAGTTAACTGGTTCTTAACTAAAAACAGAGTATGAAAAATAAAGTTCAGAAGCAGAAAAATAAGGTGCAGAAAGTAAAGGACACAATGAGTTTGTTAACCCAGTTCGGTGCAAACTCCACCTACTCTGGGGGATACCAATCCAGGAAGGAAATCTACTAAGTAGAATTAATTCTAAGACTCAACAACCCCTGTTCTTCCTCTTATCACTTAATCTCTACCCTTCTAGACTTCTACCCAGGAAACCACCTAGGTATAAGAAACCACTTACTTCCTAACCAAGCAATCACAGCCCAGTGATTGTAAACTTAACAAAAACACACAAATTGATGTCACACTTCAAGACAACAAAAACATCATTCGTGCTTAAAAGCTTTGAATGAATTACAACTCAAAACAATCTAAACCAACTTAGATGAGTGGTGTACAAATAAAGCCTAAGCTTAAAACTCAAAAACTCTAAAAACTCTAAATTCTTAATTTCTGGTTTTTGATTCACACTTCAATAAGCAGCACGTCTTCCTTTATATAGACTTCAGCAAGCAGCACAATTCTGAACACAATCTTCAATTGATATGATTCTGAAATACTTTGAAGCTCAAAAAGGAAACATATAATTCTGAATCAAATCAAGCAAAGATCCCTTTGAAATATATTCATTCATAAAACACGAAGCCAATCTTCAAAAGATCTTCACCAAAAATATCAGCCTTCTGGAAACTTATGCCTGAATTAAATCTTCACTAAATCTTCCAAAGATACGCACAGAATTAATCCAAAAGAATGCAGGAAACCAGCTTCTGGAAACAGCTTCTGAAGGTCAACGCTGGTCAACGTCTGAAGCTCAGCTTCTGAAGGTCAACGCTGGTCAACGTCTGAACAGTGCGTCTGAAGACCCTCCCAGCGTCTGATGAACAGTTTCAGAGTCTGAAGGTCCATTTCAGCTTCTGAAGGTCCTGAAATGCAATTTTTAGCTTCTGAACCTCCTTAAAACCAGTTCCTTGCTTCTGAAGACACTATATAACATCTGGAAAACGCATTGCTTGCATTTTGATTTTACCAAACAATGAAGCCAACCTTTAAATAACCAACAATCTCCCCCTTTGGCAAATTTTTGGGATACACTCCGAAGATGAAGAATTTAGGATAAGGAAAAAAATTGACGATGAGGGTGCCACGAGAGCAGTACGTAGGCACCCCTAGATCTTAGCCTAAGCATAATAGATAAAGCCAAAATTTCCTAGCGGTAAATCAGGATAAGGATAAACCTTACTATAAGTTCTCTCCTTATATGAACTGACCCGATAAGCTCAGAATGGACTCCTTTTAGGTTGTTGCAACTAAAGGGGTATCAGATCCTTATAAATACAGGTCCTAGGATCATTCCCAAATCATCACCTAAAAAAATACTAACACTTAAGATCCTTAGCTTAGCATATCAGGTTCGGTAAGGCTTTAGGATATTTTCTGCAGAAATAAAGTTGTAGTATTTTACACTCTGATTTTTGTTAAGGTTTGATCTCACTAAGGATTAAGGAGGACCGATTGGAATTAGGGTTCTTAAGGTCATATGTCATGAAAATTCCATGTTATACATCAACATCGTGATCCATGTCGTTCTTTTTTGTTCGAATATGTGACCATTGATGGGTTTAGCTATGATGATTGTAACAAAAATTGCTTTGATCCTATGTTGGCATGAGTGACGGACCGGATTGGTTATAGATACATTCAGTAACAACACTCATTTGAGCTCATACGGCTAATTATGGCAATGCATAATTATAAGGTTGCACATATAGTCAGAGTGAGAGATTGTTGGGTCATCAATCCAACACTTACCTTATATGTGAATAATTATGTATTGTTGACTGTCACTAAAGTTAGGCTTAATTATAATGATCTAATAAGGTTTGGTTAAAGTGCACTAATGAGTATCTAATAGGGTATATGTCTTTAATCTGTAGAAACTAAAGGGTAATTTTATTTTTATGAGGGGATATTATAGAAATACCAATAGTTAACCCCAATTGGGTTTTTTAAAAATGGAGGACATTGTTCCCAGGTCACACACACACACACAGTAGCCGTTGTTCTTGTTGTAATCTCATTATATCACAAAGAGACAAAGAGAATAACAAAGGGTTCTCACAAAGTGAGAATGATGTTGATCTGGAAGACCATACCACATCAACAATATCTGATCATGAATTCATACGCGCTTCTACAAATTGATTTGTTATTTCTGATTATTAACATGATTGCCTCTAGGGTTAAAATTGAGTCTGGTTCTAACAAGGAGGGGATGGAGATCGGGAACAAGAGGCTCTTGACCTGATGCACGATGAAGAGCTCATAGAGAACAAAAGGTATAAGGATCCCATTGAGGAGGAACTGAGAGATTAAACCATGTCATTTCTGTAAATATTCAGAGGAAGAACTTCATGATTATTGTCAACCTTGGAAATTTTCTTTGGCTGTAAAAGTTTAGGGCTGGGCTTTTGGATTGTGAAAAGTAATAATGAGCGACTCATTCCATAAGTTACATTTGTGATATTTTTAAAAGGGGGGTGGGAGGTTGAAGAAAGATGGTGAAAGAGGGGATGAGATGATCGTGGCAGAAAATACTTTATGGGATCGGAAGTAGATGAAAGATTAATTTTGTATTTTACTCTTTTTAAGCTCCAACACAAACTTAGTTTAGTAAAAAGTAATGGATATTAGATAAGATAGTTGATGAACGTATAAGGTTCCCGTTATCCTCTAATTTATTTGCAAATATCTGATACTCTGGCACTTTGTCATTATTTGCAAATATCTGATATCCCTATACAACAATAATTTATTTATTTTATGAAAGACTGAATTTGAAGTGTTTGATAAAACTTACAGTTGAATTATCTGATATATATTAAATGACAAAAATATATATTTAATATTTAATTTTCTAATATATATTAAATGAGGGTAATTATTGGAGAAAAAATGGTATGCTATATGCATTAAGCGTATTTAAAAAAATGCTATAAAATCATGAGAGAATGACACTTCTCAAACAATATCCTACTTTGACCATAAGAGCTTACATACCATAAGCTTGCATATTGTTCTTGCCAAACAAATTCAGAATACGTAAATTTAGTTAATAAGTTAGCCATATAAAAATGAAGGTCTTTTAATAAAATATTAGAAGGATGCCAACTTCCAATATTATTAGCCCCACCTCATGGATACCCAACAACTCCTCAATTAGCCCCACCTTCCAATCAAAGCCCATCAATAGAGAGAGAGACGTCGAGGATAGGAATCACGAAGGGGTGCAACCTAAAAATTCCTCCAGAAACTAGTGTTCCTACCGTTACCAACCTTTCTCACCACCCCATTTTTTAACCAATAACCTCCCACCACTTCGAACTAGAACCCTCTACCACAACGGTTGGTCATCTTGGATTAACATCCATCTCCACTTAGCTAAAAGGGTCAAATTGAACACTCACACATCCTTGACACCCAAACCTCCATTCCCTTTAGGTTCTCACACTTTCCTCCACTTCACCCAACTTATTTTCCTCCCCCCACTCACAACTCCCCAAAGAAACTCCTTTTGAATACGAACAATAATCTTTAGTACCTTGGAAGACACTTTCAAAAAAGATAAATAAAAATTGAGATTGCATTTAATATTGAATAAAGAAACACTATACGCCCTCCTAAACTCATATTTATTACCCCAAGAATTTAATCTATTCCTCAATTGATCCAACATCGATTTTCAAGTAGCCACCTTACTTGAATTGGCGTCAACCGGGAGCCCCAAATTATACTAATTACAAATTTCAGAGTTCAACTCGTAGTTCCGTACTACTAACAATTTTCCATCTTGCTTAAAAAAAAAAATCCATCTCATAACAAACTAACCGCTTGTTTTACCGCTGAAAAGTAGCTAGTTTACGGCAATAATTTAAGTCTTCAAATTTTTGTCCAAGACTGTCTTTAAAAGTCACCTAATATAAACTCAAGCCAATGTTCCAATTCCATCTAAGAGATGCGAAAAAAATAACATAGCTCCCTAGAAGATAGTAAATTTTGTTCTATTTTCTTTTTAATGTAAAAATCATTTAAAAAATGTTAAATCCGGCAAAGAAAAAATATTCCAAGATTCTCGAAACGGCAGGACAATCTATTAAAAAAAAAGTGATTTCAAATGGAAGTTGAGTAGTTACTAACTGTATTCAGAAGACACAAATGCTACAGCTTGTAACTGGTACTATATTGGTCGAGTAATGTGAAGTCAATGTATCAAAATGTGAGTTTTCATAGAAAATTTTAAGCAACCAGAAATTCTAGCCAATATGAGGGACACGTTGTGATGCCACTGTTTTCAAAGTCACCCGTTTTTATTTTATTCAGAATCATTCCATTAATCTACTACTTGCCAAGTTGACCTTGTACTTATCTTGGTTATTTAAATTTATCAATTTGATACTATAAAAGACTACAAACTACATGATATTTGTACAAGAAAATAAAGTTTAGAACTAAGAATTTTAGGGTTTTGAGATGGAGAATAACACAAACACTGCTACGACTATTACTAGCACACCTTCAAGCTCAACGGTTTTGAGAACTGTTCTTTTACTTTTGAGGGTGTTAACTTTTGTGTTTCTTCTCATTGCTCTCATAGTCATTGTCTTAACCAAGGAATCTTCAGAGACAAGTTTCGGGGAATCGGAAATTAAGTTCAACGACATCCATGCTTTTCGGTGAGTATTAATGCAGTTTGTAGTTATCCAATTAATTATATACTCCCATTATAATTGATGGATCTATATAGATACATCAATTATTAAAACAATACTCCCTCCGTCCCTTTTTATAGGAGTAGTTTATGTAACACCTACACTAAATTATCTAGAATATTTAGCATGCATATTAATCTGATATCGGATACATTAAAATTTACAATAATTAATATATACAAACCACTGAATGAGTACAATTTGCTCGTTTACATAAATATCCAAATATCATATAATACATGTTCATATACATATATAAAATCTGTCAACCTCCTGAGCTTGCCAAAGCGAGCATCTGCACTCCATCCAGCGTCTTCCTGAAGATCTTCATGAACATCTCTTGCTAACCTATGAACCTGCACCAGAAGGATTGGGGTGAGACATAACGTCTCAGTGAGCTCCAACCCAACCTACTGTTGGCAACCACGGGGGAAACCTAGGGTCGCCGTGCCTACTCTTAGCGATCTTGGGGATACCTACGATCGCTGTCATTCTTTACATTTACCGCGATCAAGGGGAAAACCTAGGATCGCTTCATTGTCTTATCTCATGCATTTCATACTCTATTCTTATCTTAGTCTTATACGTAGTGATCTTGGGGACATCCTATGATCACATCTCGTTCACTAGGAACTAATCATCATGTCTCGTATTACATATAAAATATACATATTCATTTTCATATTCGTATTCATCTTTTCATATCATAAAGTTAGAAGTTAGGGTTGAACAAACAATCATTATCTTGGTTCATTTTACGGAGTGCATCCGGGTGGAGTAACCTCGAAGTACATCTCCCATCATACCGGTGAAATTCCTATCATATCAGGCTAACACCGGACTCCTCTTATCTTTGTGTAGGCAACCCTCTCGGTGAAGCCCCATCCGGCATAATCCGGAGCCTGCTGGACACAATTTGCATGTAGACAACCCTCTCGGAGAAGTCCCATCCGGCGTAACCCGGAGCCTACTAGACATGCTTAATCTTTTACATACGTGTGGACAATCCTCTCGGAAGAGTCCCATCCGGCGAATCCCGGAGTCTGATGAACACGTTTAACATAGTCTTATAACTTACGTGTGGATAGCCCTTTCGGAGAAATCTCATCCGGCATAATCCGAAGTCTGATGAACACGTATAATCTTTATCATTTAATTCTTAACTTTCGTTCTTAAGCATATCTATTACGTTTCATATTTCTTGTGCATATCTAATGCATTCTGTAATGCTTAACCTATTAGAGGTTCTTAACTATAAGCATATATCATTCTTGTGCTTAGTGTGCGCACCTCGTTTTTTTCCTCGGGGAAAAAGACGCGCAAATCCTCCGGGGTCGTTCGCAAACGCTCGGAGGTGCCTTTGTGAAGCCGCCACCAAAGTTTTTGTGTAAAGGGAACGTTGATAAACCCTTAAGTTTTTTTTGTTGTAAAGGGAAACGATAATAAAACCCTTTAGACGATGAGGATAAGGATTTGGTCATCGCAACCATTGTCGGGTTCGGGAGTCGATTACGCAAGGGGAAGGTATTAGCACCCCTCACGTCCGTTGTACTCAACGGGAACCTCCTATTTGGTTAAAGCTTGAATTGTTTTTTTTTAATACTTTGCGCGCATGTTCATTTATGTTAAAAATATAATAAAAAGGGGGGATGAAAGAGATAAAAACAAACGAAAGAAGGAAAAAAAGTTTTTTTTATTATTGCGCTTGACAAGATGCCGATCTTGCTCCTACGTATCTCCCGGTAGTCGGAGAATTCAAAGCGTACGTAGTTCTTTGGTAGAAAAACGTACATGTGTAGGTTGATTTTAAATGGACGATGTTTTAACCGAATTCTTGCGATTAGAACGTGGCTTGTATGCTCGCACTTGGAGACTTATTAAGCGTTTGTTCGTGAATCACATTAGAATTGTTAAAAGGTACGTCCGTTAGAGTAAAGGGTTGAATTGGTCGCTATGGGACCAAGGGAGGTACAATGGACTCATATAAGTCAATCATTGACCGAGTGGACTCAAAACGAGTCGAGGGGTTGAGTCTAATGGCCAACGGGGGACCAAAAGGTTTGTATTGACCACAAGGGGCCAAGATTTGGTTTGGTTAGGGTTGTACATATTGAAAAAAAGGGGAATGACGATTGTCCGAGCGACGAGACATACGTCACGCATTCGTACAATCGGGGCGATGGAGAGACATACGTCACACCATCCCTTTTTCATTTGTATTTTTGGGTTGAATCCTTTAGAAATCCCAAGGTATGTCAAAACATTTGGTTTGAAAACCCAAAATGGGAAGGTTTAGCAAATTTGCTAGAAAACGCACAAGTTCGTCTCATTTTGCGAAAATGCGAACGTAAACGGTGTATGTTCAAGTTTGATTGAAATGATGAACATAGCTTGTTTGTTCATGCTCGTTTGAGAGTTTGGGGAAGATAACTTGTTTTGCAAGTTATCCACAAAATGGTCATACGAACTTGTGATTTTGTCAAAATTATGCAAAATCCTTGTTGTGGTTTGAAGAACATGGGTTTAAAAACTCTTAGGTTCTGAGCTCTGGGGCTAGAACCTCAAAAATTGGTCATTTTGACACAAAAACTCAGGTTCTGAGTTCTGTCATGGTCGCACTGCGACCATGACTTCGCACTGCGAAGCATGCGAAATTTTGGGTTCAGAAGCTGTTTCTGAACTTTTGTTCAGAAACAACTTCTGAACACACTCAGGACCTTATAGATGGGTGAAAAACTTTGAGTTTTTGGGGTGAAAAAGGTTGGACAAACCAGTTTTGATGTTTTGAAAACCTTGGGATTTCTTTGAAATTCAAAAGGGGTTTTTTAGAATCAAAAGGTTTTGAGCCAAAATAGCTATGCAAACACAATTATAAATGCAAGATAAGTGCTTAGAAACTTACAGAACTCCTTAGCAAAGCTCCAGCTGCACTTGATTTGATTTGGTTGAAGGCTTTCACAAGAGGTTTGAATATTGGTGAAGGTTTTGGAACTTTGGAAAGCTTTGTGTTGGATGGATTGTTTCTGGTTATTTTGTGGAGTTTTGTAGGCTAAATTGAGTAGAGTTTCTGCTCTTGAAATGCTGTTGTTAACTGTGTTTGTATCCTTGGGCATTGCCTTCTATTTATAGGCTAAAACCAAATCTTTTTCATCATTACACAATCCCAAAATTCAGCTGATTTGTGGCCAAGATTAAGCTGAATCCCTTTGCATTAAATGCTAATGGATAGAGGCAACCCTGCCTTGTACCAAGGGGCAAGATCCAGCTTGATTTCAGCCACAAATTCAACTAATTCTAGAAGGTAATGATGAAGAACAAAGCTGATTTGCCATTGGCTAATGCTTGGGGATCAATCCTTGCAATCTCAATGGTTGGAAAATGAAAACGTGCACTGTAATGTGCAGAGATTGAGGGATGAAAAGGCTACTTATGGCTGGTGTGAGAGGGTGAAAAGCTGCTGCAAAACAGAGTAGGCAATCATGGTTTTTTCAAGTGAAAAAATCCAGCTGGTTTGACTGGTTTTGGGGAGAGCAAGCAGGAGGAAGGTCCTCAAGCAGGTGGCTGGCAACCTTGTGGTGGTCAGCAGGTCACATGGGAGGGACTAGAGCTGCCCAAGGGCAAGCCCACTTGCTTGTCACATGCTAGGTTGGAAGAAAAAGCTTCCAACCTTGGCATTAATGGCAAGTCCTTCAACTCTGGCTTTGCTTGGCCCAATTAGCCATGAATGCTACTTAAAATAATTATAGAAATGATATGCAACAAATTCTGGAATTAAATCTAAGAAACCAAAAATCTGCAGAAAAATCGCAGACTTCGCAGTGCGAAGTGAGCTTCGCATTGCGAAGTCCTCAATTTTGAAATGTTGACTTTTCTGTTGACTTTTGTTGACTTTTGACTTTTTTTTCCCCTCTTTGATTTTTTTTTGATTTTTGTTTTAAAATGCGTAGGACAAAATTAGGGTACTACAGCTGCCCCTACTTAATTGTGTCTTCGCATAGAGTGCGTGAGTGCCGAGGGCATCTCATGAACTCTTTGCGAAGATCAATTAAGTACAAAAGAAGGACCCGAATTTTGTCCTTCGCGAAATGCAAATGCAATGGTTGGTAAAGGTTGATCGTATCCAGCCGCTAACACTGGAGGTAGATCCACTGGGGGATGAAGGTAATCTTATCTAGGCTCGCTTCTAGAGGTCGATTCCTGAGGATGGTGATTTACTCTAGGATGTCACTAGAGGTGGAACGTTGAGGTAGGTGATCTTATCTAGGTACTGCTTCTAGAGGTCGATACCTAAGATGGAGGTTTACTCTAGGTACTGCTTCTAGAGGTGGATACCTAAGCTAGGTGATCTTATTCAGGTACTGCTTCTGAATGTCGATTCCTAACGAGCTGTGATCTTATCCAGCCGCTAACACTGAAGGTCGATACACTGGGGGAGGTGATCTACTCTAGGTACTGCTTCTAGAGATCGATACCTAAACTAGGTGATCTTATTCAGGTACTGCTTCTGAATATCGATTCCTAACAAGCTGCGGTCTTACCCTAAATAGGTGCCCCTGGTTGAATGTTGATGGATGTTGGTGAATATGTGATACTCACTGGAGGATCCTTGTTGAGGATGCATGTTTTATGAAATGAAATGCATGTGTATGAATGGTTTTAAATATGCATGAATGAAATGAAATAATGTTGGTTGGGTGCCGAGCAGAGTCGGTCTTTGTTTGTGGTTGTGTTCATGACAGTTGGGCTTTCTCTTTTTTTGTTGGTTTTTTGGTTGGTCGGTTTGGAAGGACAAGGTCCTTTGCCTACATACCCAAATGGGATCAAAACCGGTGTAGTTCGAGCCTAAGCCCGAAAATTTGTGTTTGGTCGGCCAATGATGATTGGACTTTTCTTTTTGTGTTTTGTTTGTTTTTTGATTGGTCGGTTTGGAAGGACAAAGTCCTTTGCCTACATACCCAAATGGGATCAAAACCGGTGTAGTTCGAGCCTAAGCCCGAAAATTTGTGTGGGTTTGCCAATAATGATTGGACTTTTGTTTGGGGTTGAGACTCCCTGGGGAATATCAATGAGGTTTGGCTTTATTGTGGGCCAATGAATATTGGGCTTTGGTTTGTTGTGCTTGACAAGATGATGATCTTGCTCCTACGTATCTCCTGGTGGGATGGAGAATTCAAAGCTTACGTAGTTCTTTGGTTTGCCAATGAATATTGGACTTTGGTTCGCCAATGAAAATTGGACTTTGGTTTGCCAATGAATATTGGGCTTTATGTTTGCCAATGATTATTGGACTTTTTGTTTGGTTGCCGAGCAAGGTCGGGCTTTTTGTTGGTTGCCGAGCGAGGTCGGGCTTTTTGGTTGGTTGCCGAACGAGGTCGGACTTTTTGTTTTTGGTGATCTCACTGGGGATATAAGGATCATTTTGGAAGCATGATCGATATCCGGCCTTAGTGGATAAAAAAGATGTATGGGGGTGAGCTTTATTTGGGGAATTTTGTTCCTCCGACACCCGGGATCTTTGCGTTTTACGCGTCGTGAGCTACGCACTTGTTTCTGCTGAAGAGCATGAGTCTTAAAATGACTGATGCAAAGCTTCAAGTTTTGAGTCCTCTGATGCAATACCGGGGACCAACGAAATTCTTTCGACATTTAACGTCCAAGTAAAAAACACACATTTTTTGTTTTTTTATGTTATTCCCATATTTCAATGCATTATTTATCATGAATAAAAAACACATTTTATGAGCAAGTAAGGACGCATAACAACGAAAAGGTTTAAAAATGATTTTGATTCAACGAAACTTAGTCCCTTGTATGGGTAACTATTCGTGAAATTGTAATCCATATAAGAGGTGATTACTGAGATAGGGAGAAAAGAAGAAACAAAAAGACAAATGGAAATTTGCTTGGGTTTCACGTACTACTTTCCCTATGACTTCGAAATAACTTGTTTTTGAAAGATGATAATGAGGTTGATTCTTTCCCTCTTGAATTCTGTCCGGACCTCACGTGCCGCAGTCTTTTGCCTTTCTTTTTTTTTTGAAACCCCTAATTTTTACCTGGACCGCTCTTTCGAGTTTTCAGTCCACTGGGTATATTTCCTTTTTTGATGTCCTTAATTTTTGCCTAGACCGCCTTTTCAGGTTTTCGATCTACCAGGACGCTCTCTATTGCCTAAACCGCCCTTTCGGGTTTTCGATTTAGCGAGCTCTTTTCTTTTTGGCATATATTTTTTTTTGACTGCGCCGGAGTTTATTGATAGGGGGATCCTTGTGGGTGGGTAATATCCTTTTTCCCGAGCATTAAGTCTCCTTCTCTAAATTCTCGAGAATGATCTTTCTTGTCGAGCTGTCCATGCCCCAATGCTGTATGGTGTTCCTCTTTTATGGGGTTTAGCTGGTCAAACCTTGTTTGTGTTTGGGTGCTAATGGAAATTGGGTTTTTTGTGATTGGATGACAAGCATGGTTTTTTGTGTTTGGTTGCCGAGCGAGGTCGGGCTTTTTGTTTTTGGTTGCCGAGCGAGGTCGGGCTTTTTGTGATTGGAGTGGAGAGGCCAATGAAAATTGGTCTTTATGTGTGATTGTGTTTGTAAGGGCTAATGGAAATTGGGCTTTTATTGGAAATGGTATTTGTGAGCGCCAATGGAAATTGGGCTTTTTGTTTGGAAATTGTGTGTGCCAATGAAAATTGGTCTTTTGTTGGAGATGTGAGGAATGCCAGTGACGACTTGGCTTTTTGTGGGGAATTGTGGGGAGTGCCGTAACGGCTTGGCTTTTTGTGGGAAATTGTGGGGAGTGCCGTAACGGCAAATGGTTTCTTTTTTTTTTGATGAGTTGGGCGACCACTTGTTTGGATACGTTTGCATATGAAGCTGCTTCGACCCATTTGGTGAAACAGTCGATGGCAAATAGTATGAACTGGTGCCCTTTTGAAGCCTTTGGCTCAATCATTCCGAACATGTTTATGCCCCACATAGAAAGAGGTTAGGGTGATGTCATGACATTCAGAGGTGTTTGTGGTATGTGCCCCTTGTTGGCATAATTTTGTCACTTGTGACATGTCTTGGCATGGGTATGGAAGGACTCCTCGTGGATTTCTTCGGTGAGCATGACTGCTTCACGTTTATCCGTACATTTGAGGTGTGCCCCCGCAGAGGGAAAATTGTAATGCCATTCTTTCGAGGGTTCTCTTGGTGAGGTTGTATTACCCTATCCTCTTGATCCCCAAGTCGGGACAATCCTTCAGGAGGTTCAAAATCGTCCTTATTATCATCTTCCGTTTGGTTAATTCGAAGATTGAAGTCAAAAGGGATTGTAGCAGTGTTATTTTTAGTGGTGTATTTATGATGATTTTTTTTTGTAGGGTTTATGAAAATTTATTTGAGAACGAAAGAAAAACGAACTCTTTTGAACATAAACTGCAACTTTATTAATGACGGAAATGATTTGAAATATGGGGGTCCCATAAAAATTAATCATTTGCCTTGGGAAGAGCAAAATGATTTGTTTGAAAAACAAGATAAATTACTTGGACAAAGAAATGATTTCCGGAATTTCGATGGCCTTCCGGTTGCTCGGATCTCATCCGAAACGCTACTGTACACCGGGTCGGGTACTTATTTTTTTTGGTGTTTTGGTGAGGGAATGATGTGAGGGTTTTTCTTTGAAATGAAAATGCATGTGAATGTATAAATGCAATGAGTATGCAAAAATATGCCCCTCTCTTTTTTTTTATGCAAAAAATTTTATATGAATGCAAATGTTTATGATATGCAAGGGTTTGGTATATGAAGGTTCGGAACTTCCCCCCATCCTCACGTGTAGGCTCTAAAGATGAAATTTCCTAAGAAGAGGTCCTTAGAGTCATAGACCTCACATGGAATTAGGGTTGTCTATGGACATACGTCGACATGACTTCAATTAATTCCACGTGAAAATCTCATCTAAGCGGGGTTGGACATCCTACCTCACGGACATACGTCAACGCGGGCTTCCGCACACAACCTCCTTCTAACTTAGTTTCTTTCTCAAGCTCGGGTAGAGAGCCTCACACGTCCGGCATTAACCCGAACAATGTGGAGTAACATCACTCAAGTAACCCCTGCATTTGATATATATGATATGAATATAAAGCAGATAAAGCAAATATAAACATAAAGCATAAATATAACATGTATGAATAAAATAAATAGACATGGCGCGCAAATAAAACAATTGGCTTTAGACCAAACAGGTTAGGCTTGACTCACTAGTGGGAACAGGGTCCCCAGTGAAGTCGCCAGCTGTGCGCACCTCGTTTTTTTCCTCGGGGAAAAAGACGCGCAAATCCTCCGGGGTCGTTCGCAAACGCTCGGAGGTGCCTTTGTGAAGCCGCCACCAAAGTTTTTGTGTAAAGGGAACGTTGATAAACCCTTAAGTTTTTTTTGTTGTAAAGGGAAACGATAATAAAACCCTTTTGACGATGAGGATAAGGATTTGGTCATCGCAACCATTGTCGGGTTCGGGAGTCGATTACGCAAGGGGAAGGTATTAGCACCCCTCACGTCCGTTGTACTCAACGGGAACCTCCTATTTGGTTAAAGCTTGAATTGTTTTTTTTTAATACTTTGCGCGCATGTTCATTTATGTTAAAAATATAATAAAAAGGGGGGATGAAAGAGATAAAAACAAACGAAAGAAGGAAAAAAAGTTTTTTTATTATTGCGCTTGACAAGATGCCGATCTTGCTCCTACGTATCTCCCGGTAGTCGGAGAATTCAAAGCGTACGTAGTTCTTTGGTAGAAAAACGTACATATGTTGGTTGATTTTAAATGGACGATGTTTTAACCGAATTCTTGCGATTAGAACGTGGCTTGTATGCTCGCACTTGGAGACTTATTAAGCGTTTGTTCGTGAATCACATTAGAATTGTTAAAAGGTACGTCCGTTAGAGTAAAGGGTTGAATTGGTCGCTATGGGACCAAGGGAGGTACAATGGACTCATATAAGTCAATCATTGACCGAGTGGA
Source organism: Medicago ruthenica (assembly GCA_018208015.1). Classification (NCBI taxonomy): domain Eukaryota; kingdom Viridiplantae; phylum Streptophyta; class Magnoliopsida; order Fabales; family Fabaceae; genus Medicago; species Medicago ruthenica. The sequence continues at coordinate 78,356,261 of CM031377.1, read as the reverse complement.
CTCAAAACGAGTCGAGGGGTTGAGTCTAATGGCCAACGGGGGACCAAAAGGTTTGGATTGACCACAAGGGGCCAAGATTTGGTTTGGTTAGGGTTGTACATATTGAAAAAAAGGGGAATGACGATTGTCCGAGCGACGAGACATACGTCACGCATTCGTACAATCGGGGCGATGGAGAGACATACGTCACACCATCCCTTTTTCATTCGTATTTTTGGGTTGAATCCTTTAGAAATCCCAAGGTATGTCAAAACATTTGGTTTGAAAACCCAAAATGGGAAGGTTTAGCAAATTTGCTAGAAAACGCGCAAGTTCGTCTCATTTTGCGAAAATGCGAACGTAAACGGTGTATGTTCATCTTTGAGTTTTGAACATCATGAACAATATTTATTGTTCAAGTTTGATTGAAATGATGAACATAGCTTGTTTGTTCATGCTCGTTTGAGAGTTTGGGGAAGATAACTTGTTTTGCAAGTTATCCACAAAATGGTCATACGAACTTTTGATTTTGTCAAAATTATGCAAAATCCTTGTTGTGGTTTGAAGAACATGGGTTTAAAAACTCTTAGGTTCTGAGCTCTGGGGCTAGAACCTCAAAAATTGGTCATTTTGACACAAAAACTCAGGTTCTGAGTTCTGTCATGGTCGCACTGCGACCATGACTTCGCACTGCGAAGCATGCGAAATTTTGGGTTCAGAAGCTGTTTCTGAACTTTTGTTCAGAAACAACTTCTGAACACACTCAGGACCTTATAGATGGGTGAAAAACTTTGAGTTTTTGGGGTGAAAAAGGTTGGACAAACCAGTTTTGATGTTTTGAAAACCTTGGGATTTCTTTGAAATTCAAAAGGGGTTTTTTAGAATCAAAAGGTTTTGAGCCAAAATAGCTATGCAAACACAATTATAAATGCAAGATAAGTGCTTAGAAACTTACAGAACTCCTTAGCAAAGCTCCAGCTGCACTTGATTTGATTTGGTTGAAGGCTTTCACAAGAGGTTTGAATATTGGTGAAGGTTTTGGAACTTTGGAAAGCTTTGTGTTGGATGGATTGTTTCTGGTTATTTTGTGGAGTTTTGTAGGCTAAATTGAGTAGAGTTTCTGCTCTTGAAATGCTGTTGTTAACTGTGTTTGTATCCTTGGGCATTGCCTTCTATTTATAGGCTAAAACCAAATCTTTTTCATCATTACACAATCCCAAAATTCAGCTGATTTGTGGCCAAGATTAAGCTGAATCCCTTTGCATTAAATGCTAATGGATAGAGGCAACCCTGCCTTGTACCAAGGGGCAAGATCCAGCTTGATTTCAGCCACAAATTCAACTAATTCTAGAAGGTAATGATGAAGAACAAAGCTGATTTGCCATTGGCTAATGCTTGGGGATCAATCCTTGCAATCTCAATGGTTGGCAAATGAAAACGTGCACTGTAATGTGCAGAGATTGAGGGATGAAAAGGCTACTTATGGCTGGTGTGAGAGGGTGAAAAGCTGCTGCAAAACAGAGTAGGCAATCATGGTTTTTTAAAGTGAAAAAATCCAGCTGGTTTGACTGGTTTTGGGGAGAGCAAGCAGGAGGAAGGTCCTCAAGCAGGTGGCTGGCAACCTTGTGGTGGTCAGCAGGTCACATGGGAGGGACTAGAGCTGCCCAAGGGCAAGCCCACTTGCTTGTCACATGCTAGGTTGGAAGAAAAAGCTTCCAACCTTGGCATTAATGGCAAGTCCTTCAACTCTGGCTTTGCTTGGCCCAATTAGCCATGAATGCTACTTAAAATAATTATAGAAATGATATGCAACAAATTCTGGAATTAAATCTAAGAAACCAAAAATCTGCAGAAAAATCGCAGACTTCGCAGTGCGAAGTGAGCTTCGCATTGCGAAGTCCTCAATTTTGAAATGTTGACTTTTCTGTTGACTTTTGTTGACTTTTGACTTTTTTTTTCCCCTCTTTGATTTTTTTTGATTTTTGTTTTAAAATGCGTAGGACAAAATTAGGGTACTACACTTAGTACATGATAAGTACCATCTTAATTCTCTCTAACCTATATTAGGTTTCAAAACTTGAATACCATATCTTTCTTGGCTTGCTCGTACTTAATTGAGTATTGAGAAATGCCTAATAAGGGACAAGCTCAATACTAGCTCTTATTCTTCTCTATAATGTCTTGTGGATTAAGGCATCCATCCTCTCAACCTTGTGCTCTATAATAATGATCTAAACATTCTCAAGGAAAGGTCTTTAGATGCTTAATATCAATGCTTAACCATTACATGTTGTTCCTTGAGCCCGAAGCAGTATTGGATAGCCGAAACGGTGCAAGTAAAGTTGAAAAAACAACATAATCCTGTCCCCTTCAAAATCGTGACACGATTTTGGAATCGTGTCACGATTCCATGCCCAGAATTCGTGTTGGTTTCTGCCTGTAAAATCGTGATACGCTGGTAAAATCGTGACACGATTTTACCTGCAGTTGGACAGCATAGGGCTAGTTCAAAACATGTTTTCCACCATTTTTGGATCATTTCTAATACATATTAACATATCACAACATGTAATGATCAAGGATTACTCATAACATATAATTAGGGTACTAAAATTGTAAACTTTGCTCAAGTGCTAAATACTCATGAATATTCATCAAAGTGGGTTCTATAACCCCTAGGGAGCTCACCTCAAACATTGCTTGCTTCCTTGCCAAGCTTTCCCCTTCCAATCATAGCTTGATTCCTTCCCTTGCTTCCTTCTCCAACCTTAGCTTTGGTCTTCTTTTCCTTCCTTGATTCATTTCCCTTTTCTTGCTTCAATCTCCCAAATTGGTGCTTGCTTGGTTTGTCCAAAGATTAATAGTTGAGAGATGAAGTTTGATGATGATTAGGGGAGAAGATGGAGAGATGGCGTGAGAGAAGAAGAAGAATGTATGAAAACATGAATGGAAAATATCTTGTTCCATTCTTAAACAATCTCCTCTTTTCAAATATTTACTAAAATGTCATTCCACTTATTTACTAACTTGCCATGCCTTGATTCATAAGTTTCTAACGCTAATATCTGATACTTTCAAGCGGAATATTACACTTACCATATAATAAGCCCTTAACTGACAATTTACCAAATTGTCCTTTACTCAAAACATCTCTGATACATCGTCTCACTATTAATAAATATTCGAGTCTTAGGCGGGATATTACAGTTTACAAAAATCACGTTTATTAAGAAAAGTTGTTGGAGTAATAAAGTTGTCTCAAATGTGTGTGACTATTACTAGATTACCCTTAATTAAATATATATTTAATGTTAACTTTTCATATACCAAGACAAGTTGATAGTATTAATAAGGGGTATATTTGGAAAAAGAGCAATCAATACATCTAGGAATTTGTATATGATCTTATATTTAGGGACAAAACCTTTTTGTAAACTACTCCTATAAATAGGGACGGAGGGAGTATTTGTTTATAAATGTGACCGGAGAGAGTAGTTGATTAATGTTATATATATCATTTGTATACATCGTCAATGTAAATATTTTTACACCATCAATCAATCATAATCGTCAGATCAACAAACTTCGACTTTAATAATGACTACTTCTAAAGTTATGTATGATTGGTTGTGATTTTTTTCGATGTAAACCTTAACACCGACAATGTAAAGAAATTAAACTTTTGTCTTGTAATTTAGACTTTGATCAATATAATATAATTAGCAATTTAAGAAGGATATTTGTTTTACATGTTTTTTTTTTAACAAGACAAAATGAAATATAATAACCAAACAAAGATTTCTACTCAGCACAAGGAGTGCAAGGATAGAAATCAATAATAAAGGGAGTTAATTACATGAACAAACATCGAACAGAAAACCAAACAAGCTGAAAAACTAAGTGAGAAAATCCATACATACAAGATAGGATTAAGCCACCAAAGTTGAAGATCGAAATCTAAATTTGGGATTTTCACCTTCAATCACCAAAATGATAAACGTTTAACTTTGTCAAACAAATGAAGAATTGATTCATCATTACACTGAAAAATATGATTATTTCTTTCCTTTCAAAAAATATAAACACAAACTAACCAAATCATATGTAACAAAGACCAAATAGTTTTGAAAGCAACACCCCGATTATCGAATTGCACAAGATGATCATACAAAAACAATGGGTTAACTAAATGAATTCCCAACTAATTCATAACTAGGCTCCAAATACTGGCAAAACTTCAGATACCCTATAATGAAATTGTTGGGTATTTGAAAGAGGTAGTGACAAAAGAAAATGATACATTTTACTAGGTGTATACACCTTGAGAGTGTGACATTTTCTATGCACACTACAAAGATTTGTGCATGATATACAAAGATTCTTATGAATCAATACCAACCATTGATATATATTAAATCTATTTGACGGTCAGGATGTGTGATTGGTAACCTGCAAAGTTCATTTTACTTTGTACACTAAATCTGAGACATTACCCCACCAAAGCATTATTTTATACTATTTTTGCTAGGCTTTGTGAACAATTGAACCCAGAACCCAGAACACTTGCAGCCCTTGAAGAAGACTTGAAACCCATAACACGTGAAATATTTTCGGAACTAGCTTCAACTAATCCAATTTTTTATTTTTTTATTTTTTTCCCCTCTTAATCTCTTCTCTTTCTATTGCAACCGTCATGGTCTTCCTACAACAACACATCAACAATTTTTCTTCTCAACCATAGCCAATCTCATTCACTTTTTTTCTTTAATAACCAAATCACGATCTATTTCATCTTTATCTTCTTCTAAACTAACCACCCAACATAACAACAACAACAACAACAACCACCACCTCAAATTCCAAACATTGAACAATAACAGCAACATAAAACCCATTTCTACTTATTTATTTTCCCTGTTTTTTTCCTCATCACTTATGCTCAATTTCTGATTCAAAACTAAAAGGCGAATTTTTAATTGAAAACCTAATCAATTTTTTCTTCTCAATTGAAATTACGCAATTTTGGCTAAGTTTTCCTGGGTTTATAAAAATATAGAAGACTGAATTAAAAAAAAAAAAATGAATGACCAGGAAAGGAAATGAGGGGGGGTGTATTTCTCAATATGGAGGTGCAATAGTGAAATAGCCCTTCATTAATTCCAATTAAAATATGTTGCAGTTTTTTTACGTTTTTTTTTCATAAGGTGGACAACTTACAGCTGGCTGTAATAGATGAATTGGTGCATGAAACACAAATTTGTGTAATGTGTAGGGACAGATAAAAGGCGTAGAGAAAATGATGTGACATATGCAATACATTGATGATGTGATAAGAAAAAAGAGATAGAGAAAATGAAGTATTGAATAAGTGAAAAAAAATTTCGGGTGTTCAAATATGAATTTTGACACTATAAAGGTTATGTACATTTTACTAGACAAATGTAAAAAAACTGTCGCCTGTTTTTGCACTGTGCAATCAAATATTGTTGTTGAGGGAAGACAATAATTTTTGTAAAAAAAAAGCACGTTTTAATGTATTTGAAAATCAAACATGAAGTATATGTGAATATTATTTTTTTATATATGTGAATATTATTATATAAAACAACTACCTGTAAAACTTCCTATGAGGTGAGATAGCTACATAAATTGACTGTACAGTGCAAAAATAGGTGACAGTTTTTGGTATTTGCTAGCAACATGTGTATAAACCTTTATAAAGTATATGAAAATCAAAACATTAATTTTATAGTCAGACAAGCCCTGACTTTAAAATTTTACAATATGTAGAGGGTATACCTGGAGTGTGTATGGATGGGTTTACTGTGCTTTTATGGAAGAGTCCTTCTATATACTAATGAATCCTATCATATGGCTACAAACAAATTATTGGTAAAATCATAGTGGTTCAAATAAATTAGGTTAAATTGTTATTTTCGTCCCTTAACTATTTTTTGATATCGCTTTGGTCCCATAATTAATTTTTTAGTCCTTCCGTCAAATAGTTAAATGACCAAAATTAATTATGGGACTAAACGATAAAAAAAAAAAAAGTGAAATGACCAAGAGAACAATATATTGAAAAATCATATATAGTTGTATTATTTCCTTCTTTATTAACTTGGTACAATTTCGTAAATGTAGATACATGATCTCCACAATTGTAATTGGGTTGCATACAACCTTCTTCAAATGGCACTTTCAATCTTCACCGTGGTAACAGGAAATCGTGTATTAAGTGGTGATGGAGGCTATATCTTTGATTTTTTTGGTGACAAGGTACACAACATGTCACAACAAATCTTAGTTTGTTAAAAAAAATGTGTATTGAATAATATTCCCTATATCATATGTTTGGTTAAATTACATTTTTTTTAGGGGACTATTGTTTATAACTTAAAAGGACGAAAATGAAAGAAACAAAATTAAGAAACAAAATTGTCTAAGGTTTTTAACTTATGACATACCATAAATTCCTTGGACAGATTATATCATACTTTCTACTTTCCGGTTCAGCTGCTGGATTTGGTGCTTCAGAAGATCTGCATAGAATCTTCAAAGCAGCAGAACTGCCCTTAAACTCATTCTTTGGAAAGGCTAATGCCTCAACTAGCCTTCTTCTTGTTGGATTTCTAACTACAGCAATAGCATCAATTTTCACTTCATTTGCTTTGGCCAAAAAGAGCTAAATAGCATTAATTTTTACTTCATTTGCTTTAATGAAAGATTTGCTGTATGCACAAAATGATTTATGCTCCTAGATTACTCTTCTATTTTCCCTTCTCTAATTTCGTTTGTAATGGAATTGTATCTTCCTTCTTTTCTTTAAGTTTTATATCCCAAGAATTGCTCTTATCTTGATTTTTTTTAATAGAATGGATGAATGCCTCTTGCTTTACTTCAAAGTTATATACACTTTTTTGTATTCAAGAAATCGCATTGCATTTCATCAGTGATCAAATTAGTAATATATAGGTGAAATTTTGGCAGGTATGAATCAGTACACAAAAACAGAGCACGATGTATGTAAAACAGATCACAATAAAACTGGTTCAGAAGCAGCAAATAAAAGTGCAGAAAGTAAAGAACACACAGTATTTGTTAACCCAGTTCGGTGCAAACATCACTTACATCTGGAGGATATCAATCCAGGAAGGAAATCCACTAAGTAGAATTAATTCTAAGACCCAGACACAACCCTTGTTCCAGTCTTGTCACTTAATCTCTACCTGTCTAGACTTCTACCTAGGAAACCCCTAGATATAAGAACCACCTCTTACTTCCTAACCAAACAACCACAACCCAGTGATTGTAAACTCTTTAATAAACCAAATACGATGAAGAGACTCTTCAACACAACAGAAACATCATTCGTACTTAAAAGCTTAGAATGATTTACAACTCAAAACAACTAAACCAACAGAAGTCAATTAATCTTCAACAATGCAGCACGTCCTCCTTATATAGCCTTCAGCAGTTCTTCATAATTCTGAACACAATCATCCTTAAAGATATGATTCTGAAATTAATTAGAAGCTCAAAGAAGAAACATATTTCTGAGATATATTTTGCAAAGATCCTTTGAAATATATTCATACATAAAACGAAGCCAATCTTTACCAAGATCTTCAAACAAAATTATCACCCTTCTGGAAACTTCAGCCTGGATAAATCTTCAACAAATCTTCATAAGATACGCAGCAAGAATTAACAAAAGGAACGCAGAAAAATCAGCTTCTGAAAGGCAGCTTCTGAAGGTCAACAGAAGTCAACGTCTGAACAGTGCGTCTGAAGACCTGTTCAGCGTCTGATGAACAGTTCTGCGTCTGATGAACAGTTCCAGCGTCTGAAGGCCAATTTTGCTTCTGATGAACAGTAAATCCAATTTCAGCTTCTGATGCTTCTAAAAACCAATATCCAGCTTCTGAAGGACCAAAATAAATCTGAGGACGCTTTGCTTGTACAATATGATTTTACCAAACATGCAGCCAACACATAGATATCTAACAATAGGGAACAATATCAAAATCGTAAGAGGCAGTAGGAAATAAGGTTGTCCTTGTGCTAAAAGGGACAAATTAATATCCTTTTTTTTAAGATAATGGGATATATTAACAACGGACAAGCCATGAGTCCATTTGCAAAGTTTCTGTTAGCGCGGCTATGAAGCTTAACTTTCTTAAGAAACTATTTGATCTTAGAGGTTTTTTGATTTTTGGTGAATTTAGAGAGAATGAGAAGAGAAGAATGAGAAAAGGAAATTGTGTTATTGATTTTTCCTTAAAGAGAATGTACAAGTGAATTGGCTTATATACAAAAGCTATGCTAGATTACTTGAAGCATAAGCTAAGTAACAAACTCTAACAACCTCAGACTCTGAAACCTCAGACTCTGAAACTCAGAACTTTGCTAAATTCTAGGGAACTTGTAACTAATCAATAACAAACAAAAATCTAATGTGATTAACCAACTAAACATGATTACATCACTAACAAACTTGAATTAACAAACTAACATCCTCCCTTAATTCAAGTTTCAACCTCCTTCATGCCAATCAAACTCCTTAGCTTTATGAACCTGTCAACCTTTAATGACTTAGTGAATATGTCTGCAAGCTACAGCTCAGTGGAACAATGAACAACCTGCAATGCTCCTTTGTTCACTTGTTCCCTCAGAAAATGAAACTTAGCTTCTATATGCTTGCTTCTTCCATGTAAAACTAGATTTCTGGCTAAGTTTATAGCAGATTTGTTATCTATGAACAATGTAATAGGTCTGCTAACCTCTATCTCTATCTCCTTGAGTATATTTTCAAGCCAAACTGCCTGACATGCTGCCATACACCCTGCAATATACTCATATTCACAGGTTGACAATGCCACAACTGGTTGCTTCTAGCACACCATGAAATTGGGGCATTCAGAAACTTGAATAGGTAACCTGAGGTGCTCTTTCTATCATGCTTATCTCCACACCAATCTGCATCAGAGTAAGCTATCAATTCTTCAGAGTTTTCATTCAGGCACTTAGGAAATAGAATGCCAAACTGCAATGTTCCTTTGATGTTGAAACCTGGTGGTTGTGTTACATACACTTCTTCATCTAAAGGACCATTTAAGAAAGCAGATTTTACATCCAAATGATACATTGACCAGTTTCTTCCACAAGCTATAGCAACTATCAGTCTCATAGTATCTAATCTTGCTACTGGGGCATATACTTCAAAGTAATCCATACCAGCCTTCTGCATGAATCCCCTAGCAATTAATCTAGCTTTGTGTTTGGCTACTTCACCATTTGGACTTCAGTTTCAACTTGAAAATCCATTTCACATCTATAGGTTTCTTGCTAACAGGTAGTTCAGTCAGTTCCCATGTGTTGTTTCTGATGATTGAATTCAACTCTTCAATCATAGCATTCTTCCACACTTCTTCATTCAATGCTATTTCATGGTTGATGGTTCTGCATCTGCTAATAAGGAAAAGTGAACAAATTCCCCTTCTTCATTAACTAGGTTATCTGGAATAACTTCATGTCCAGCTAACCTTGTGGAAGCAAATCTCTGTCTCCCTGAAGTTCTAGTAGCTTGATTCTCTTCAACATGTACTTCAGCTTGAACTTCAGTATTCAATTATTTAGGGAACTGTGTGATTGGGACTCTTCTCTTTTTTGTTCCAATCCCAAGCTTCATTCTCACAGATTTTAACATCCCTACTAATCACTATTGAATGAGTTAGAGGATGATATAACCTGTATGCACCTGTTTCATGATAACCAACCATTATCATAGACTCACTCTTATCCCTTAACTTTCTTCTCTTTGCATCAGGGATATGTTTGTAACATAAGGAGCCAAAAACTCTTAAGTGTTTAGCTGACTGCTTTGCATCCTAGCCAAATTTCTTCAGAGATTTGATTCAGTTTCTTAGTGGGGCATCTATCAAGATGTAGGTTGCAGTTCTTACAGCTTCTCCCCAAAAAGTATTAGGCATCTTCTTCAATTTCAACATACTTCTGGTCATGTCAAGCAGACTTCTATTTCTTCTTTCAGCCAAACCATTGTGTTGTTGAATATAAGGAGCAGTTACTTCATGTATAATACCATTGTCTTCACAAAATTTCTCAAACACTTTTGAGGTATACTCACCACCACCATCAGTTCTTTAAACCTTAATAGATTTTCCACTTTGCTTTTCTACTAAGATTTTGAACTTCTGAAACATATCAAACGCTTCACTTTTGGTCTTGATCAAATATAACCAGAGTTTTCTGCTGAACTCATCAACAAAACTTATGAAGTATATGTTGCCCCTAATGAAGGAACCTCTAAAGGACCACATACATTTGAGTACACAACATTGAGTAGCTCCTTTGATCTACTAGCAGTACTTGAACTGAATGCATTTCTGGATTGCTTGCCCAACAAACAAGTATCACAGGTTGTGTTAGGTATCTCAATTTTAGGTACACCAAGAATCATTTCCTTATCAACCAGTTGATTAAGACCTCTAAAATTAAGATGACCAAACCTATAATGTCATAACTAGCTATCTTCATCTTTTACCATTGCAGATAAGCAGTTCAACTCTGCAGCTTTCATATTGGTCTAAAATGTTCTATTTTTTGCAAGGGGAGTGTTTCAAGACTAACCTTTGATGTTTATCAAACAACTTCAGAACATTATCATTCATAGTAACTGAGTATCCTTTCTGAATGAGTTGACCAACACTAAGTAAATTACACTGCATTCCAGGGACATACAGAACTTCTTCAATTATTGCTACTTTTCCATTCTTTCGTTCAATAGCAATCTTCTCCATACCTTCTGAAGTGAATGTACTATGATATGCAAGTTTCACCTTTGCGTTCCTTCCATGATCAACTTCCCTCAACCATGCTTTGTTTCTAGTCATATGATTAGAACAACCAGTATCCAAGAACCAACTTTCTGAATTGCAGCTCTCAGTACTAGTTGTTGTAACCATCAATGATAATGAATCATCTGAATCATCTTGTGTCCATACTTAGCTTGTTCCTCATCATTCTGACCTTGTTTTCCCTTACCAGACCACATTCATAGGACAAAAGTGTCCAAATTTCTCACATTTGAAACACTGAATCTTCTTCTTATCAAATTTCTCTTCTTTGATTAGAGTTCTTTCTTTTGAGATTCACTTTGTCAGTTTCTTTGTTCTTGCCTTTAGACCAGTTTCCTCCCTTAGTGTTATTCTTCCCTTTCTGTAGTTCTTCCTATCATAACCATCCTTCTTGAACTAGTTTGAAACTTGTAAGGCTTGTTGAATTGATCTTTCACTGCTTCTTTCTGAAACCATCAATTCATGAGCTTCTAGTGAACTCTGCAGTTCCTCAATTTCAAGGTTTTTACATCTTTTGATTCCTGAATTGCCACAACTATGAAATCAAACCTTGATGATAGAGTCCTCATGATCTTCTCAACAATTTGTTGATCAGTCATAGTCTCTCCACAAGCCTTCATCTGATTCACAACACTGATGAGTTTGGAGATGTACTCTGCAATCTTTTGCTCATCTTCCATCTGCATCAATTCGAATTTCCTCCTCAGTGATTGAAGCTTAATCAACTTCACCTTATCATCCCCTTCATGATACTTTGAAAGAATATCCCATGCTTCCTTTGAACTAACTGTTTTTGAGATTCTTTCAAAATTTGCTTCATCAAGACTCTGTTGAATCAAGAACAAAGCCTTGCAATCTTTCTTCTCAATTCTTTGTGGTGTTCCTTTGCACTTCTGTTGCATTCACAGCTAACTCACCAACTCCATTCTGCACAATTTCAAGCAAATCTTGTGCTCCAAACAGATTCTTCATCACTGCACTCCATCTTTCCCAATTGCGTGCTTCAAGAATTGGAAGATGAGTGTTGAAGTGCTGCTACCATTCATGGTACTTCCTTCAGTTTCTTCTATGTACTTACGTGATTGAAGATCTTGATTACCCCTTAGAACGAAACCAAAGGCTCTAGATGCCAATTTGTTAGCGCAGCTATGAAGCTTAACTTTCTTAAGCAACTATTTGATCTTAGAGGTTTTCTGATTTTTGGTGAATTTAGAGAGAATGAGAAGAGAAGAATGAGAAAATGAAATTGTGTTATTGATTTTTCCTTAAAGAGAATAGTGAATTGGCTTATATACAAAAGTTATGTTAGATTTTTTGAAGCACATGCTAAGTAACAAACTCTAACAACCTCAGACTCTGAAACCTCAGACTCTGAAACTCAGAACTTTGCTAAATTTTAGGGAACTTGTAACTAATCAATAACAAACAAAAATCTAATGTGATTAACCAACTAAACATGATTACATCACTAACAAACTTGAATTAACAAACTAACAGTTTCTTTAAGATAATGGGATAGTTGACTAACATACCATGTCTGGTTCTTGATGGTCGGATTAAAACAAGTGCACCAAATCGTTTATCAAGTAATAAAGCGATAAGTAGAGTATCGTATCCACGGGATTGTCGTTCGAACTAGACAATTCATGTTACTTATTTTAAAACAGAAAACAATTAAATAAAAGATGGGGGGGGGGCAGTTTGTGCAATTTGGTCTATTTGCTCAATGCGAGAGTTTAGAAGTAACCTGTTTTTTATTGTAGAATGTTAGCTGTGGTTACAATTTTTGGAATCTCCTCTATTTATTTGTTAGAATTAAGTAACCGTCAATCTATTATGGAATTTGTTAAATGGTACCCATTTAAGTGATGAATTCATGGCATTTTATCCCCTTCAGCTGTTAAGTTCCACCGAATTAACATGTGGGCTAAGGTGCTATACGGTTGTAGGTTCGTCAATCCTAAAGTGGTTTCGTACGCACTCCTAGTTTGTAGTGTGAGGTCTTACTCTCTCAGATGTAATTGAAGCATAAACTTAAACTAGAGTTCTTAAATTTATCCTATAGGTTCCCTCATCTATGAATATTAAAAGTACATCAACATACTCTTCCTCTTGGTAGTTCTACAAATAGGTAGCCCTATCTCGCATACCTTACCAAGGATAAAAGGGTAATTATACTATTATAGGTGCGTAGGTTCAGCCACAGTGTTCCTAGTTAAGACATTTTCCCTAATTATGGTGGTTGTCGTTATCTTAGATACTTCCTAAGTCAGTAATTCATTATATTAGGTATCTCACTTTCTTAATCAAGTAATTTACTGTTACATCATGTGTGTCCTAGGTCATGTGAAAGAATCACGTACTTCACATGATAAATTAAACATGACACATAAAATAACTGAATAAAAAGACTTAGATTAAATAATCCAACAAAATAAAATAGAGGTTCGTCTTAGAACCCTACCAAATAGGGTTTAGTTACTCATAGTAACTATAGACAAATTACAAAAGAAATAAAACATAATGTAGAGACTTAGAGTGAGGAGAAAGACTCCTCCCTTGAAGCTCCTAGTGTTTGCCTTCCTCTTGAACCGCTTTGTTTTGAATGAAAAATTATGAATGGGAGGAGTTGTATTTATAGGCTATGTTTTCACCTGGGTTTGGGCCTTAAAACTGTGTTTTTTTCCACTAAAAAGTAGCAAAAAATAGTTATTACCCGAAAAACACATCTAGATCGCGCAAACCACACCCGGGGGGACGCATAGGTGCTTTTTTGTGCACCCGGGGGCGCATGGAAAATGCCTTGGGGCGCACAAGTGTATTTTTGTGCAACCGGGGGCACATGGCTCACCCTGGGGCGCATGAGATCATTTTCTCGAGCGTAATCACTTGTGTTCTTCGTCTTTTGGGTGTTTTCTTCCATATAACTTGTCTTGGAACTTAGAACAGAGTTTTGTCTTCTTGTAATGTCTTTAGAGACCTCTTGAATCTTCATTCTTTGTCTTCACAAGATGTTTTATTTTGCCGATTTGCATCATTTTGTCTTGAATTACATCAAAAACACCCTAAAACTTCTTGGTTTCGGGAAAACTAGAATTACATGACTCGAAATGAAAACATTACAAAATGTCTCAAAAACCATAGGCAATTGTTCTAAAACTCCTCTAACTTGGATCAAAACTAGATAAAAATGACTGAAAAATATGCTAAAAATAACGTCAGGTGACCTGCATAAGTTCTCCAAACCTAATTGGGTACAAGAAAGAAGAAACCGAACTTTGATGGAAATGGTTTGGAGCTTGCATAGTCATGTGAACTTCCAAAGTCATTATGGAGCGAAGCTATTAAAAAGATAGTGTATATATTGAACTGTGTTCCAACCAAGGTTGTCCCAAAACCAAAGATCTCAAACTAAACAATTTTTTTTTAAAAAAAAAACCTAATTTTTCTTTTCTCTTGTGTTCTCACTCTCAATTTAGAAAATGAACTCTCGCTTTCATCAAAGACAAATGAAGTCATGTTAGGCTCACCTTCATTAATGGTGTTTTGTTCTACCTTCATCGACGATCTTCTCTTGTCATGAGTCGCATGTGTCTTGTTTCATAAATCAATTCTTTAGTTGTCATTGCACCATTCTTTTTTAATCATGTAAGTGTTTATCTGTTCGTTGTGATTGTTCATGTAATCGTTGTTGCTCTATTCATTTTCATGTAATCGTTGTTTATTTATGATGAGTCGAATATTTTTCTTGCTTCCCTTTAGTATGTTTGTTATATTTATTAAGCATGTACATGTAATTGCTGATTTGAGGTTGTTCAAGATTTTAAATAAATTTTTGAAATCGCCGAAAGAATGATGATTAGTCCATAACGTATTTTTGTGTGTCATCCTATTAAAATTGAAATTATATTTTTTTAAATTGTTTGTGTTTATGTCAACAATATGTGTGTTTTAGTGTTTGGGAAATGGAGTATTTCTTATTTTCTTTTTTTTTTTACCTCTTTCTATCTACTCATTTATTGTTGTATATTTTATTTGTCCATTGATAAATAATGTTTTGCTTCATTGGTTTCATTTTCTTTGTAGTTAGTTATTACTATCTGACTTGTGATTATGTGAATGTGTTCGTTGCTGCTATGTTCTTTGTTTTTTCTTTTTTTTTCGTATGATCATTTCTGCTCTTTTTTCATTGATCTTTCATTCTAATGTTAATTGGTGTTCCATATGTTTTCCATTTTGTAAGTCATTCCTAATTTTCCATAAACTCACACAAGTTTACGAGTATCATCCAACTTTTCTCAATTTTAGATGTACCTTCAAGCTTTTGTAGACTGGTCTCGTTCTCTTATTTGACCTATTTGCAAGGTTCGATGGCAGAAAGGCGATCAGGATACACTAGTGCTTATATGGATGACATGCTCTAACTAATCCAAGGAGATAAGCATTTCAATTTAGATTCTATGAGAGTATATGTTGATCAAATATTTTTCGTTTAGAGATTCATGCTCTACTTGTTGGTCTCATATTATGTTGGTAAGCTGACTTTCAGAAGGTTATACTCTATTCTGATTCTCATCATGTGGTGCGATTAGTATCTATGAACATTCATCCTTTTCATCATTATCTCAATATGCTCGAGATTACAAGAAAAAAATTGACGTTTTTCTCTCCATCCCATTTTTTGTAAGGCATTACTTATGGAGATATTCAAGTGAAATTAGCGCTATGTATGGATATCTTGGTTATGATCGATGATTACAAGCCACCGCTCGTACCTCTCCTCGGTTTTTTTATAAGGACTAATTTTTCTCCTTTTGTTTTTTTTTTTCTTCTTTGTTTTCTCTTGTGTAAACAAAAAAAATCTAGCTTGATACTAAAAATACCAATAAAAAACATTTTTGTTAATTTAAAATTAAGTTGACTACGGTGTTATTTCGGTTGGTTTTGATTCCAAATTGACAAGAAAGTAACAACTAGTTTTGGCTTTAAATTTTGACAAAAAAGTTGTTTCTTATTTTGTTGACCGACTAAAAAAATTGACCATACCGACCAGCTGATAGTTGTTGGGATGTATACTTTTACGAAAAAGTTGTTGTCTTTTTACCATGTTTGTAGGATGGGTGGTTGAAGAGAGATGAAGAAAGGAGGGATGATGTTATATGTGGGAAATTCTTAGAATTCGAGGACTAAGAAACCTCAAGAATAATTGAAGAAAAGAGTGAATCAAATTTATTCCATATATCTCCATAAAAGTACAGTGCTTATATAGAGGATAAATGTTAAAGTAAAATAACAAACTTAGCACAACTATAGGAGTTATTTGTTGTAACAGAATAAATTCTAATAGCTGAATACGTGTTCTGATGCTTCTAGATCCTGGTATATTCTAGCAGAAGACTTTTATTTGTATACCACATAATCTTTAAGTTTGATGGGCTGATTAGTGGACCTTTTGGGCTTATTAGTAGCTGGCTCCTCATTAGTAGGTGGACTGGGCTCATCTGTTATCACAGTGTCAGGCTGGTTCATAACAACACCTTGCTCATCAAAACCAACCTTGTCCTCAAGGTTGTGAAGCGATTTTATTTTAAGCCACAACTCCCATGAAGTATCATCTGGTGTGAGTCCTGTCCACTGCACCAGAACTTGAAGTTGAGGAACACCATTTACTAAGATCTGTTTAGAGTCAAGAATGGCCAAGGGTGATACCACAGGGTGATTGCCTACTGCTTCAGGGGGAAGGTCAGATACTGCAAAGGGCAGGGGTCCAACATGTGGTTTTAAAACCGAACAATGAAATACATTATGAATTTTTGAATGTGAAGGGAGCTCTAATTTGGCGACAGTACCAATGCGTTCTAGAATAAGGAATGGACCGTAATAACGCTTGGAAAGTTTGATGTACTTGTTGCCGGATAATGAAGTTTGGCGGTATGGTTGGAGTTTCACATAGACCCAGCAAGCGTTTTCCTTCATACCCGCTTGGGCCTTGCTCAAGTTTTGCGAAGTAATGC